>JBBPTB010000831.1:0-13513 GCA_038093875.1 Boletus tylopilopsis
CTGTATGGCCGCACATTTCGTCGTTCTTCGTGTCTGCGCGGGCTGCGCGACCGACTGCGTCTGGGACGTGGGGGAGGATTCCAGTCGCGGTCGCGAGGTCTGAACCGATCGTGGTCATCCCACCGACCACGACCGCGGAAGCCACCGCGGAAGCCGCCACGCATAGGTCGCTCGTCACGAGGTTCACGAGGATCTCGTACCCGACCTGCGTACCCATTGCGAGGGTCTGCGGTGTCGAAACGCGCCGTCTGAGGTGGTCGCGAGGATGGCTCTTGCATCGGGGTCACGGATGGGGGAAGATTTTTGTCTATAGGCGGTGGTGTCTGTCTTGGAGGGGAAGTGGATCCATTGGCAAGTTTGGCGGTCAGAGCGAGTTGCTGCAGGAGTGCCAATTGAGGCTGAAGTTGTGGGTCCATGTTTGGTGGCGTTTGGCTGAGGAGACTTTTTGAGTTGCTGGATTACAGACTCGACAGAACGTCGTACCTGGCAGATTGACCTTGGCTTTGAGCTGCCTGGCCAAGCAGGGCAAGCAAGGTTGCTTGCACGTCGGGGACGGGGTCAGAAATGGGAGGGGCTGGTGGAGGCGTCGTGGGTGGATTGGCGGGCGGTATTGGATTTACGACGATTTCTAACGGAAAGGGAAACCAAACAACGTTTCAGTTGATACTCTCATTTCATTGGAGGCAAGAATGCCAGCAAAAATAGCTAGGATTACACAGACAGAAGAAATACTTAGCGGCCACATGTTTTGGTTCTGATAAGCACCTTTTTGTACGTCCGCCAAGATATCCCTCAGTCGAGCCAACACTGCCGGAGGAAAAGTATTCGATTTGACCCAAATGTCATGAACTTTCTTTGTCTTTTCCTGTGGTTGGAACGTAAGATGGATGTACTTTGTTAACTACCCCTCGACAGGGGGTCATGTGATAGAACGCGCTACGAGGCTAAGGGTTTGCGGCCAAACCAGTTTGCTTGTGCGAAGCCAGGGACCGAGCGCAGTGGTTGGTATTCCGAGCAACAACTGACCTTTGCTTCCAAGTTATCCAAGGACACCATATCCCGAAAGAGCCCATCCAAGACGCCTTCAATCTTGAGGAGAAAAGTCGCAGCATTACCCTTTGCCGTGTTGGCATCACCCGTTACACCACGTTTATTCACGAAACCCCTAGCAGCACGAGCCAAGGCATCAAAGGCATACAAGCTAGACACTTTGGCAGAGCTCGGCAGCGAGTTGTGAGTCCGATAGAGAATGGCGACGAGCTTCGTGTCGTCCTAAAACAGTGGGACATCAGACCTTTTGCCAACCATGCGAGTCAACGGAACAAGCACCTCGAGCGATTTCATAGCAATCTCTGTCAGCCTGTTCATTTTTGAGGCGGACAGCCGTTTTGCGCCGACGACCTCTTTGAGGGTATTTTCGAAATCCTAGAGACGTCGCCAATGAGATATGACTAGGACAAAAATTGTAAACGCACCTCCAGAGCAGCCATGTTTAGGGCTCACGCATGAGATTAGCTGAAAAAAAAAAGGTAAGTCAAGACTTCAGGTGACAGATGGACGACCAAGTATGGAGGTGTCGGTGTGAGGGCTGCAAACTGTATTTGCATGTGTTGTGGCTCCGTCAGGCGGCTCGACCACCTGGTGCCTGAGCCGGGCGAACATTCCCAATGTCGACGCGGGCAAAGGTGACTTTGGTCGCGTCGTGTGCCATCTCTGCGTTCATCGTATGGGGCGTTCACTATCAGCAGACCAAAGAGCGGCATGTATGCGTTTACAATGTCTCTTTTGCTTCACGCGTCTTCTTACGAGGCATAGGATATGTTCCAGGGGGTACTCCGCGATGACGAACGCAGGAGAGAAAAGATGCGGCAAAGACTGCAAGACTTTGAAGAGTCGCAACGTAAGCGAGAGATATACGAACGCACACAGACTGTTGTTTCTGGTGAACAGAGTTGATACCAGGTCGGTGATCAATACTACCTTGAACCGTACAAGCTCAACGTATCCTCAGTGCATGATTATTGTGATTCACCCCACAATACCTATCCGTGGACTCAGTCAACATGGCTAGCGCTCAAAGTTGGTAAACCACAGTCGGGTTCATCCCTAGTCAGTACATGCTTATTATCCGCCATAGTGCATGACAATGTATTGCAGGCTCGCCTACGTTGTAGCTCATGCTGACAGTGGAACTGAAAGACTTGTGGATGTGGGACCCTGTGAACTATCCAGTTTCCCTGTTGACACCACTTGAACCTCTTATGTGTGGAGCCACTGTCCACGTTGAAGTTCTGGGCCTCACATCTGGCTTCATGACAGCCTCACCACTGCAGGCTGATGTATGGGCAGGAGTGTTCCTCTTGTCAACATTGGCAAGGTGACCTTCACAACTGCCCGCGTAATCAAGTATGCGGGCCGGAGAAAACATCATTAGATTCTGAGATCCTCGAGTGCCCTGGACGCGGGTCCGCGCTCGATGTTTCCGGAGATGCAGGTGGATGTGGATTCCGAGTCATTTGGGTCCGGTGGAAAAATGCAAGCCACCGTTTTGAACGTGGTTTATAAAGGGTTATAACGACCACAACTTTGTGGAGAAGATAAGTCACGATGGACTTGAATTTCCTAGACTCTACGTGAGCCAGATAGTCTTAGCATACAGAGGCATGATCATATTTTGTCCTACGCGTACAAGATCGAGTTAGTCTACACAACAGGTGGCTTGGTGCCAGGGGCGAAAGTGTACGTCAAACCACACTTGCCACAGTACTGGCGATCTTTGTGGAAGGCCATCTTCGAAAGAAATTAAACGAACGCGAAACGAGGCACATCTCAGGCAGACTTACAAAGACGCCCGCACCACACTCGGCGGTGGGGCACTCGCGGCGAAGACGCTTGATCTTGCCGTCCGAGTCCACCTTGTAGTACTTGAGGATGGACATCTTGACCTTTTTGCGCTTGTGCTTGATCTTCTTGGGGGTCTACATCGCCACTCGCACGTCAGTGTCCAATCGAGGGAGGCAAACGAGACAAGAAAGACGGACATTGTACGTCTTCTTCTTGCGCTTCTTGGCACCACCGCGAAGACGGAGCACCAAGTGAAGCGTGGACTCCTTTTGAATGTTGTAGTCGCTGAGGGTGCGACCGTCTTCGAGTTGCTTGCCAGCAAAGATCAGACGTTGCTGGTCGGGGGGAATACTGGGACGACCATGAGGTGCATGGATAGAGCGATAATGACGACGAGGGGACACACCCTTCCTTGTCTTGGATCTTGGTCTTGACATTATCGATAGTGTCAGAGGACTCGACCTCGAGGGTGATGGTCTTGCCCGTAAGGCTGCACGGATGGTCGGCGTTGCGCTAGAAGGGGTCTCAATACACTCACGTCTTGACGAAAATCTGCATGGTTTTTGGATGCCTTTGTCTGTCCAACGAACTAAACGGTGGAGTCGTCGACAAAAGCAAGAGCCGTCGTTGTAGTCAGGAGGAGAGCTGAGGTTATCCAAACCTTAATTCTCTGATGATGGTCCGTGCGTGGTAAGGTATGTATGACTAATAGTATAGTTACGTAATGAGCATCGCGTCCTTGTCGCGTTCACGGTCGCGTGTCTTGGACCATACGACATCATGGATAGTGACAACGATATGGACGTTGACCCTGTTATCCCTTCCGTGTCCAAAGGAAAGGGAAAAGCTGTAGACTTTTGCGCATCTTCTGACGGCGACACATTGCCCTGGTATCGTCCTCGTTCCCCACAACCGTGACGCGCGCTTTTACACGCCATCCATCTAGGGTAGAAAAATACCGACCGGTCACGCTCAGCGACGTCGTTTCTCATAAGGACATCACCACCACCAGTAGGCAACACAGTGGCGCCGTTTTGCAAACTGTTCATGTTTGCCCTTAGTCGAAAGGTTCATCGAGAAAAACAGGCTGCCACACTTGCTCTTTTATGGTCCACCAGGGACCGGAAAGACGTCGACTATCTTGGCTGTTGCACGACGCATATATGGCGCCGAGTTTAAAAAACAAATCCTCGAGGTGGGTGCGACTTGCGTGCAGTCGTTGCAACGTTCTGAGATCGTGTCAGCTCAATGCTTCGGACGACCGAGGGATCGACGTCGTACGCGAACAAATCAAACAGTTTGCTGAAACGCGCACGCTGTTTTCAAAAGGCTACAAGCTCATCATCCTGGATGAAGCGGACATGATGACACAAGCAGCGCAAGCAGCTCTTCGTCGTGTCATCGAGCAATACACCAAGAACGTTCGGTTCTGTATCATTTGTAATTACGTGAACAAGATTGCACCTGCGATTCAAAGTCGATGTACGAGGTTTCGGTTCTCTCCTCTGCCCATCGTGGAGGTTGAGAAAAGAGTGGATATTGTCGTACAAGCCGAAGGGTGAGTATGTGACCTCTCCACACAGGCGCGTCTGAATACATGTCAGAGTGAATTTGACCGCGGACGGAAAGCAAGCGCTTCTCAAGCTTTCAAAGGGTGATATGCGAAGAGCACTCAATGTTCTTCAGGCATGTCATGCTGCCTATGACTCCGTAGGGGAGACGGAAGTCTACAACTGTACTGGAAGCCCGCATCCTTCGGACATTGAAACGATAGTCAACTCGATGCTCTCGGATGAGTTCACGACGTCGATTCAAAGTAAGCTGTTCGCCATCCATGTGGTCGGTACTAACGTGCGTTTCCAGTGATAACGGCCTTGAAGACCGAGCGAGGGCTTGCGCTGCAAGACTTGCTTTCTGGCACATTTGAGTATGTGGAGACGATCGAATTCAGACCGCACGCCCGAGCGTATCTACTGGACTTTATTGCAACCATAGAGTGAGTCACAATGACCACATTTGTTGATTCGATGATGAATTTCCTCCAGACACAGACTATCAACCGGTGCTAGCGAGAAGATCCAACTATCTGCGTTGCTGGGTGCTTTCAAGAACACTGTTGAATTGCAGTCCAAGTGACGCTGATCACTCATCTCCAAAATAGTTTTTGGAGTCATAGCTATCATTGTGCATCAAAACATCTAATTATACCCAGATTGAACATCATACAACTTGGAATGTCATACCATGAGAAAACCGTTGATTGTTTCTATAACGCCGCGCGGCGGTCCATCCCTTCCAAAACCTGCACCCCATCTGACTGCTTCACGTGAGGTTGTTGTTCCGAGAATAGCGCAAAGTCCAAAAACCACTCCTTGCTCATATAATTTCGGATACTAGATGAAATCTGGTCAAAGTTTGCTTTCGGAATGACGCAGTGTACTTGCCCATCAGGTAACATGACAATAACGTTCATGCCTTCGGTCTGGGAGATCTTGCGTCCTTGCTCAGACTTGAGCCAGGCGAGTGCACCACTAAGTGCAGTTCCGCTACTGCCCCCCACAAGGAGACCCTCCTTTCTCATGAGGCGTTGAACGGCTTTAAAGGCTTCTTCGTCGGTCGACTTTAGCCAGGTGTCAATCTCGGCTGGGTCCCTCGATAGGACTTCTGGGATGAAGTCGTAGCCAATACCCTCGACGACATAAGGCTTTCCAGCACCGCGATCATTGAGGGAATCGGGAAAGGCGAGAATGCTGCCAACCTACGCAGCAGAGGTGAGCGACCAGGACCGTATGCGGCATGAAATACACAAACGGGATCGATTCCGACGACGATGCAGTCAGGATTGTGGGTTTTCTTCAGTGCACGCGAAATGCCAGTGATGGTGCCTCCAGTACCTGCACCGGCGACGAAAGCGTCGACCTTCATAGAGGACGGCCTCGATGGAGAGGATGGAGTGGAAATGACGGCATCGATGATCTCCGGGCCAGTTGTGTATTCATGGGCGAATGGGTTGTTCGGCTGCGCGCGATGAGAACTGTTTCGAACGACAACAAGAAGAGATACGTACGTTGCGATACTGATCGAGAATGACTGCATGGGGGATTTCACGCTGGAGCCTCTGAGCCACACCTGCAGTCGTCGGGGAATTCAGCCACGAGGGGGCCGAGAAACATGACGGGAACCTACCTAGATGGCTATTCGGGGAATCCCAAGGTTCGGAGTCCGGCGTGCGAATGACTTGGGCGCCGAGAGCCCGGAGAAGCGCCTCTTTTTCCCGTGACATTTTATTAGGCATGGTTATAATAACGGAATATCCCTTATCTACCGTATTCAGCAACCGTTCTGCGGGGACAAGGTGAACAGTACCTTGACCGCACACGCCAAAGCGAGACCAATGCCTGTTTGTGGGGCAGCGTCTCAAATGGGGTACTAGTGAGGGGACACGTTGAGGAACAGACCTGTGTTGCCAGAGGTGGGTTCGATGACGACGCTTTGTCCGGGGACGAGTCTGCCTTCTTTCTCGGCAGCAAGCACCATGGCCTTTGCGATTCTGTCCTTGACCGAGCCACCCACAGAGAGGCATTCAAACTTTCCCACTGGGAGGAGGGGGGGGGTGTTCATGCTTGCTGGCAGTGGGCGGGTGTTGTAGACTTACATAGGTTGCATTTGAGACCTTCTTCGGCGGCGATCTTGTCAAGTCGGATGAGGGGGGTATTGCCCACTGCGTCGAGGGCATTGTCGAGAATGGGTCGAGAAGAGGGCATGAGGGAAATGGTAAATGGGGAGACAAGGCTAGTCTTAATGTTGTAAGCATATCTAGTTATATACGGATCGGATCAATTCCACTGCCACAGCAAGTTTCATCGTCACGTCATTCTTTCTGAGCGAATAATGTCGTGAACATGGCGTCGAGAAACAATCGGTCATGTTCGGCTCAGGTTTCTTTCTGCAACATCTCTACATATAAAGGCCAGGACTTTCCTATCCATGTCGCGCGCTCAACGTGGTCCTTGTACGGGTCTCCGGTGTTGGGGTGGATGAAGACGCTGGTGATCGTTAGCAGATATCGGGGGACTAGTGACGGTGTCTCGTACTCGCAGGGGCCACGGTTCACGACCAACCAAGCGAAGAGCGCGCCTGTTTGGTGGGGAGTGTGAGTGTCGACCTCGAACATGGTAGTCGGGTGGGGCCCTGACTCGGAATGACCCGTCAGCCAAGCACGTGATGCCATGCGTCCACGTACCGACTGGTTTGTCCCAAAAACGACCAAGGGGAAGCTATCCGAAGGTGAGCAGAGTGCATGCAGGGCAAGACAAGCGGTCACCTCTGGGAACTCGCGCCCGACGCGTGCGTAGAGTTGCCTTGCGTACTCGGTCTGTTTGGCAGAGGTGGATATCCAGTACACTGGACCACGTTGAGCAACATGCATGGGGGGGAGGAGGGTGCTGGACTTGCCATGGAAATCGAAACCGGCCTTGGAGATGGGGGCAGGGAATTGGTTGTAAGAGTCAGAGGACATTGTCTACGGATGACATGACGACGACGACGATGGCTCTTTTAAACTGAGGGTATTTGTCAGTAAAGCCCGTATGACCGGGAAATGATCAGAGTCGGTTTCTCAAAGGGGATGTTTCAAGGAGAAGACGAGGGGAGTGCACCCACGACATGTTCCGTATGTAATAGTCACTTTTTACTATTCGACCAAGTAAATTTTTTTTTCGTGTTTCTCCTCGACGTCCCTGAACTTTTTTGCGCGCCTAATTTTCTTTTTGCGTTGGTTCAGTTTATTTAATGCGGTCCTTTGTCCGAGATCGAGCGGATCCGCTCTTGGTACATCATCATCATCATCATCAAGTCCCTCCTTCCCCCACACGCCCCGCTTCAAAGCCGCCGTCCTTCAAACTAAAGACGTTTCATTCCGTATTCAATCGCAAATCTCTTCGCTCCCCCTCTGCAGCGTCCCTGCATTCCTCTGACTCTCTGCCCGATAACAACGACCTTCATATTTACGCAAACATGCCCCCTCCCCCTCTCCCAGTCATCTCAAATCACGATACCCCAGACGACGAACAAGAATGCCCCGTATGTCTCGAACCCCTCAGCTTTAGCTTCAGGCTCCCAGGCGAAAAACCCCACGTCGTCCCAGAATGCGGTCACTCCCTCCACGAAGTAAGCGCGCTTATTTTCCCATCTCAGCTCCCCCTTGCTCACTTCCTCCAGGCCTGCTTCACCGCTGTTTATGGCCCTCCCCCAGCCCAAACCAGGTCCACCGTGCCCCGCAAGTCCAACTTGGGCGTGTGCGGTGTCTGCAGGCGTCCCATGAAAGTCGGTGATGGCGATAACAGCAAGACCAACAGTCAGTATCTCCCCTAATGTTTCCAACTCCAACTCATTCTCTTCCATCCGTAGAATTGGCTGCTCTCACCGGCATGGGTGACCCCCTCTCCCCCGCAGTTTTCCCTGGCCGCGATACCCCAACGCGAAATCGCCGTGCCCCAGGCCCAGGCACGACAACGACTTACAACCCCATGGATGATGACCCCACTGATCACGCCGTTTCTGTAAAATCAACCCCCAGCGATTCTTACTACATCGTCGCTCCTTCCATCCAGGTCAGACCCGAATTCACCTCCATCGTCAGGTCTGGCGATGCTTCACAGCCTCTCACCTGCATCGTCGTCATCGAACTTCCCGCAAGGCGCAATACCTCTTATATACCCGGCCCAGTCGTGTCAGACTCGTTTCCCCTGCGAAACACCCACCCGCAACGTCAAGATACCGAATTACCCTCCAAGGCGACAGACAGACAGCCCCCCCAATCCGATGCATGGGCCCCTGCATACACCGCCAACGATACCGAATCTTCGCGCTATGCCCCCTCACAAACTACCGAAGAAGACTCGCCTTTTAGCGCGATCGTCGAAGATCTCAGAAATCGAATCATTGACTGGAAGGGCCATGCCCTATCCGGCCTTGGCCCGTTGCACATGTATGATCTACTGTCCGTCCGTCGCGATGCACTTGTCCGGGAATTCTTCGTCTATCTATTCAAGGAAGCTATCATCTGCGTCGTAGAGGAGAAGAAACGTTCTCTTGGCCGCTTCTTGTCATCGCCCGCCTTTAGCGACTCATCGACTGCTATATCCGCTTCCAGCAGCCAGTCGAGAGGCGTTTTGAGGCTCAAGGGCCGTATCTACGTGCGCCACATCAAACGGATCACTGCTGGCACCTCTGGTGATATGAGTCTCACGATCGAGATGGAAGACGAACGCTTGGATTCCTTCATTCTTGTCTTCAAAGATCGTTCTTCCCTCGAGGCGTGGAGAACCCAAATCCAAGCCCTCGTCACCTCCTTTCAACACCAGCAAGCAAACCATTCGCCTCCTGCATTCGGTCGTGGTTTGGACGTTGACGAATTTGGCGGTTCAGAAAAGGCAGCTCGTATACTGAGTGGAAGCACGGCCTCCACCACCCCAAGTACGGTGGACAGTCTTCTCCACGCATCTACACGATCCACACTATCGTCCACCACGTCACACGGTTCAGCCCTCCAGCGGTCGATGCAAAACAAGTTACAGACCCTGAGCGAGGAGGATGCGATGTTGCGTTATGATACCCAAGCTTCCGGTTTTGTAACACCACATGTATCGTCAGGTCCATCCAACTCTCTCGCTCCCCTCCCACATCCACCCCTTGACTTGATCCTCATCATCTCTTTACCCCCTCCAAATTCACCCCGCAGCACTGCAGATCTCAAAGTACGCGTCATTAAGACGTCGCTTGACTTTATTCTTGCGTCTCTTGGAACCAAAGACCGGTTGAGCTTGGTGACCTTTGAGGTCGGTGCCGGGGGTCGGGTGCGGAAAACGCCATACCTCTGCCCAGGTCGGGCCCACAGCAAAAATAGATTACAAAAGTTCATCGACGAAATTGGACGTGAAAGCAGCCAGATGATGGAAGACGAGTTCTTGGTCAGAGCCTCCAAAGACGAAAAGACTGACGTTGTGACCGCAGTGAATCATGGTGAGCGACGTCCCCATCGGTGCCCATGAGCCAGACTTAATGATGCCTCACAGGCCTCGACGTCGTGCTGCAACGCAAATCACGTAATCCCGTCTCAGGGATGATACTCGTCAGCGACGCTTCCGACAGCACACGGCGTGCTCAGATGGATCTGGTTCTTGCTCGCGCTGAGGCAGCCAATATGCCTATACATTCGTTCGGATACGGTCGCTCGCACGACCCTGCCTCCCTCTGGCTGATGTCGAACCACACCAGTGGTACATATACGTTTGTCAAAGACTGGTATGATCTTCAGGCGTGTCTAGCCGGTTGCGTGGGCGGTATGATGTCGATAGGCCTGCTCAACATGAAACTCCACATGAAGATCATCGATGGACAACGTTTCCGCATTCGCAAGGTCTCTGGCGGTCCGTCGTCGATCCTATCCACGGATGGCAACAACGTCGATATCGACGTTGGTGAGCTGCGGTACGGGGAATGCAAAGAGATGCTCATCGAGTGCGAGCTCGATAACACCGAGAGTCGCCGTACGGCAGCTGGTCAAAACGGTAATCGGACTCTCAACGCAACCGATCAGTTTGTGCAGTCCATGGGCCTCGACTCCCTGGTTATTGACGATTCGCCGAATCTCGTCGATGGTATGATGGATCGGATGATCGACGAGGTACCTGTGTTCGAGGTAGATGGGTCTTTCTATGACCCTGCCGCGACGAAGCAAGTGTCTCGACTCGCACATCCGGTGTTATTAACCATCACACTCCTGCCCATGGCTACATCTGCCTCACCAAAAGCCCCGAAACCATCAGACCCTGTCATTGTACGGCGCCGCATGGAGCTCCTCGCATCGGACATGATCACCCGCGCGCTCGTCCTAGTGTCGAGGAAGAACTTTCCGCAAGCGCAGAAAATCATGAACGAGACGAAACGTATCCTCCACACTGTCCTGCAAAATGTTTCCAAGACATTGCCAACGCCCAACAACGACGGTTCTACAGTACGCAATCGCAAAGAGATTCTGATCCTCGCGGCAGTCCGTGCGATGCAGGCTATCCTGCAGGACCTCCAACTGTTGTCAGAGGCGCTAGAGGAAAACGTCGAGCTGTTTGCTCACGATCAACGGAACTTTGGCGCACAGCAGGTCAGTAAGAAATTCTTTATTTTGGGTGAGCTCTAACACATTTTTATAGGCTATGATACTGCGCGACCAAAAGAGCTGGAGCAACCGTAGCGCTACCGAGCGTTTGTTTTGGACCATGGACAACTCCATCGAGCTGGTC
Source organism: Boletus tylopilopsis (assembly GCA_038093875.1). Taxonomy (NCBI): domain Eukaryota; kingdom Fungi; phylum Basidiomycota; class Agaricomycetes; order Boletales; family Boletaceae; genus Boletus; species Boletus tylopilopsis. The sequence goes on from JBBPTB010000831.1 coordinate 11,145, forward strand.
TCACGGAGCACCGACTGGGTGGCAAGAGACTGATCAGTCAGTCTCTCTTTTTTATTTTTACCCTTCTACTTCCCTGGTCGTCTTGCTCGTTGTATGTACCTGTCATCGACCCTTGCTCTCTGGCTCCTCTGGAGGCCTTTCGCTCGCTCCCTACGCTTTCTTATTGTAGTTGTTCTGTATGGTGTTGTAATTTCCCCCTTGGCTCGGTTACTCTGAGGCTTCATACCTTGTGAGCCATGGGTGTTTTTTTATCTCCCTTGTTTACCCGTTCTCGATATCAGGAATCAGTACCCAGATAGCATACTTATTCCCAGAGCGCAAAGGCAATAAAAGTCGATTACTTTTCCTCGAATGCAAAACGGTCGTGAGGAGTGTTCACGCGTATCCCAACCGCTGTCGTTCCTCCTTGTCTCGTTCCAATCGTTTTACCTTGCTCTCTGTCTCGGTGAGCACGTCGTCCCAGGCGACGAAAAGTTCCGAAAGCGTATCGACCTAGAACAGAGATTAAACACGAACGCAGGAGTTGTATTCGATCTCACATGTGTCGCGTGACGATCCACCAAGGCAGCGATCCGCTTCTCCAACGACGCCGCCAACGCCACGTCTTGCGCCTGTGCCGCAAGCAACGCATGCAATCGTGGCTGCAACGCCTCGTAGTCTAGATCCGACGTGAGGAACGCCCCCCCCCCAAAAAAAAAAAGCATGCGGAGCAAACGCACCGGCCATCTTCCCCGCCGACAAGACGCCCTTGTGCACGAGCAGCTCAATGTCGCGCATGTCCCTGTCGGCGGCGCGGATGTCGGGTTCCATGTCGGTGAGCAACGCTTCGAGTTCGTCGGGCGACATATGCTCGTACGTCGGTGTGGGCCCCGGGAGGGTCCCGGAGAGCGCGAACGCGGGCGTGAGCCACTGAGCGTGTTGGTCATCTAACATGGACGCGTGCATGCATCAACGATCAGCCCTTGGAAACAAGAGGAGAGGGGGGTGGGGGGGGGGACAACGCATACAGAGCCACCCTGCGATGTGCGGAGAGCACCGACGTACATTGATGCATAAACTTTTTGAGACCGTCGTTGGACTCGACGACGTTGTTCAGCCGATGCTGGACGTTGGCGGCGAGCTGGACGAGGGTCTCGCCGGGCTTGAGCTCGGTGGGTTTCTCTCTCGACTTGCGGTCGCGCGCGTCGTGTCGGATGCCAACGCCGAGCAGGAGGGCTTCTAGCCACCGCAGTCGCAGTTCGAGCGAGAGGATAGGGTCGATGTGGGTGGGCCCTGTCGGGTCAAGAGGGAGCGATGGCGTCTTGGTAGGAGAGTCGGTGTCGTCGAGGGATTCGAGAGGTGAGGCGGCGGTCATGGCCGTCGTACTTGTAGAACAGTGAGGGGGAGGAGGGGATGATGGCGGGGTAGAGGATAGGACACGGTGTCTCTGGAAATCACCCAGGAATACGCTTCCGATGGCAGACATTGTAGTAGTACAAACTGGATAGTATACACGGATCAAATCAGACAACAGACTCGCTCAACTCTATCGGTAATTGACTGTATCCTGCCCTTCCGTTCACCGACCCCCACGCCTCCCATGCCGCACTCTGAATACCGCTCCACAGGCTCTCCCCCCACCACTCCCTCGCCTTCTCTACCTCTTCCCCTTCCAAGACACTCTCCGTCGGTCTTCTCCACCGTCTCAGCAGCAGCGAACTCGTCACCACGCTCACACTCGAGAACGCCATCGCGGCACCTGCCATCATCGGGTGCATGTAGATCCCAAAGGGCAGAAGTAATCCCATCGCTAGCGGAATCCCCAGCACGTTGTAGATACACGCCCATGCGAGGTTTCTTCGGATCGTACGGAAGATGGCGCGAGAAAGGTGGAGGGCCGCAACGACATCGAGGAGATCAGAACGCATCAGAACGATGTCGGCCGCCTCAATGGCAACCGACGTGCCAGAGTTCAGGGCAATCCCAACCGTGGCGGCGACTAGCGCGGGGGAGTCGTTGATCCCATCTCCAACCTGTCAAATCGATCGGAATGAACGGAACACGTGGCGAAGTAAAGCGTACCACGGCAACATCTACCCCTTCCTTCATCATAATATCGGCCACAAGCGAAGCCTTGCCCTTTGGACTCATGTTCGCCCATACATCCTCGGATCGAATGCCTACTTGCTTCGCCACGGCCAAAGCAGTGTTCATCCCATCCCCGGTCATCATGCCAACATCAATGCCCATCTTCCGGAGAGCCTTGACAGCCTGTGCGGACGACGGTTTTGGAGCATCTGAGAGAGATAGCGCTAAGATTGGAACAGGAGAAGAAGTGCCGCGGCCCATCGATACGTACACGACCGTACGTGTCATGTGTGTTTCACGTT
>JBBPTB010000832.1:0-13506 GCA_038093875.1 Boletus tylopilopsis
TTAGGAGGACACCCTTAGCCCTGATGGTCTGTGCACCATTCAGGTATAGTATATAAACCCCAGAGTACTAGCTAGGAGCCTTAAGCTAGTTCTACACCATAGATTGTGGCCCACACCATTGTACCACTGCACCTTGTGTGCCCCTTGCAATCCATCAGCTTTACTAGGGTACTGGTGATAGGATGTCAAGACCTTGTCCCTCTTGAACCCCCCTGCTAACATTTCAAGCACTCCTTGCTCACCGTATTTGTTGAGCTCATTGTAGGTCACACCTTAGCTGGTCATTGGCCTTACTCTTGTGTACAGGATGTGTACTTTGCTGGGCCTTTTGCTTGCAGTGCACAAGGATATCCTTCAGCCTACTATTGATCCAACCTCCTCTCAGTTCACAACTACTCTGCCAGAGCATGTGCTTGCAGTAAGCATAACAGTATCAATTTGGATGTATGAGGGCAGGGTGGTTGTGACATCATTTTTTTATGTTTGCACTGTTAAGTATTCCTATATTGCATCAAATGTATCTTCTCCACAGAATGGTTGCTGTTGCACCATCCAGTGTCTTCCAACTATTTCACCCATGATGCTGTACAATCCTGCAACCATGCTACTTGCCAAGGGTATTTATAATGCTTACTATATATTGTTGTCTCATTGGAACTCAAGATGATGGAGAGTGAAGTTAAAAAGCAAAGCTAAAGAAGTTCAGAGAGTAGAATATGGATGCCTGTTTGATAGGCTGCACAACTCTTTGAGGTGAAGATCATGAGTGTTGCCACACCATCACTTGCAATAGAGGCAAGGGGGACTCTTGGTCAATGCATGGTCCCAGTTTCATGCTAGAGACAGCCACTGCCTTGAATGAGGCAAGGGAAGGATCAAGCTGTAGCAAGATGAGTAATATGCAGTAGATTGCATAGAACTAGCTTAGAGAAAACACTTCAAGCATAGGGCTTTATATACATTGCAAGGACAAGCACAGACCTCCCATCTCATCAAGGAAAAATATCAAAGATGGATAAAAAGGCAGCATCAATGATATATAGAAGTTCTAAGAAGAAAGACCATGCTGTCCAGAAGAGTAGAACAGTTGGTGGACATGGCAACAATGGAACAATACACTAGACAACTGGCATCTTGGCTGGGTTGCCTGGTTGTACAGCAACACAGGAAAGTAGTGGGGAAACATTGGATGGTGCAATGGCAACTATCATGAAAAGGGGATAAGTTGATAACAAGAAGGAAAGAAAATAAGCTGTTTGCAAAACAAGGAAAGCCATAACATTAGCCCTGCTCTATGGGGTGAAATCCCACCTTTGTCTATTCCTTGACCTCATTTCATAATAAGTGAGGTCCCAAGTGTCTTCAATTGATGGCCTCATCCAGCAGAATGTCTCCATATGCCTTGATGCTTGCAGAGGAGGCAAGTATAGAAGGGGCAATCTTTTTGACCATGTCCTGGTGCCACTTTGTGACAAGTGGGGCAGGTGTGATGGGGGCAGTTTGGTCATAGATGGTCTGGGCTCTTACAAACAAAGCATCTAAATTCCTTAGTGTAAAGGAGATTGGTGGAAGGACTAGGGGAGGTGTTGACATTGATCAGGTTGGTTGAGAATCCTGCAGGTAAGGACAGTACTGTAGCCACCAAGTTACCTTTGACCTTTCACTTTCCCTTGACATCCAAAGAGCCAGCATTTCTGCCTGGGAGCAGGAGCAGAATTGGAGTAGCTGTCAAGGGGAATTGAGGCAAGGAACTGGTCCATGAGTCCCCCATCAGTAAGGGGGTCCAGCCATGAGTTCCAGAGCAAACTCCATTACCAGTTCCCCTAGAGTCATCACATAGGGTGATGGGGTCTTTAGGGGGTGGCACAGGAATGGGGAAGGGCTTTGCATGGCCATAGGGGATGAGGATCCATCAGGGAAATTATTGGGGACAGAAAGGGTGGTGAAGCCATCACCAGCTGCTTGCAGAGGCTAGAGGTTCTCATCACTTCCTTCCCACTGGTGGAAGGGATTGTCCCATGGGTAATTCTTTTCATTGAGGTAGAATTGTTGGTACTGGTTGGGAAGGGAACCAATGATGGTGTGGAGGACAGGTTTAGCAATGAGGTGGTTGAGGTGGTTGAGAGTGGCCACCACCCTGTTAAGAGTGAAAATCTTAATAGGAGTGGACTAGCTACTAGTTGGATCAACTCAGGATGACTCTGGAGTCCATAGTAAGTAACCAAGATGATATTAAGAGGTAACAACAAGGTATACTGACCTGGTGTCCATAGTGAGTAACCAAAGACTACAAAGTGGAACTCCAGGAAGTAAGTGTGCTTCAAGTAAACAAAAGTAAACAATTAGCTATGGGCTGATTGTGGACACAAAGGCAATGCTCTGTATGAGCAGAGCATGCAAAACAAGCTGGAAAAATGGTAGATAAGTAAAGTGACCATGGAGAACAACATGGGCATGGTTAGAATCAAAAATGAGGTGTGAAATAACCAATACTAACCTAGATGGCAACTCTTCCTGCAAGAGTACCATCTGACATTCAGACCCTGACCCAGATCCCAAATGGATCCAGTGGATGTGCTATCCCACTCCAATGGAGTTGACACCTCATTGGACAACAAACAATGAGTCCTCCCTGATGAACTTTTCACCTATATGATCAACATGGAACTTTGGTTGAAACTCCTTCAATCCACCCTGTCTGACTGGGGCTGGAATGCTTAAAGCTTCTCAGCACAGACCACAATGACTTCCTACTGACCAGGTATAACAACCTGGCAGAATGGACATATATTGAAGGAGTCCTCTACTACAAAGGACAGGCTTATCTTCTGGACTTGGACCTCCAGACCCACATCATTAGGAAATGCCATGAGTCTGCTAGTAATGGTTTATTGGACCCATGAAGAACCTGAGTTAGGATGTCATGGGTGAAACCCATTGACAAGAGAGAGATACAGTGTGAGTGGAATCTGTCACTGAAGGAAGGGGGTGAAGAGTGGGGATGAGTGGGCAATGTGGAGGGACAAATGGGCAAGCCAGTGGAGTTTGCAACAGCAAGTAGAAAGTGGAGTGGAAGACATGACAATCAGTGACCAGTGTCTGTGATGAGTATGACAGCAAGCTGGGGTTAGTGAGTGAATGTCTATTTCTACAATAGTAGCTGATGTATTCATAGTGCACTCCTCCATTACAAAGCCCCCCTGAAGCTGGCTGCTGATCAGTATTCTGCAAGAATTGTGTCCAGGGCTTTGACCAATAGGGAGTTCCAAAGGAGTTGTCATGATTCTTGTAGGGAACTCCATGCTGCAGCTGAAGCCATAAACATGATGAGTGTGGGCATGGTAGGTGTGATAATTTGTATGCCCAGTTTGCAGGTGTATCAGGTTGGTGTGTTCCATTCTGCATGTGACACAGGGGGTTTTGGAATGTACTGTAGCCTCTTGGTCATTGTTCCATGTTCCTGTCCAAGCTGGATGATGTGTTTTCCAGACATCTGGGTGTGGCAACCACCATTTGTCTAGTCATTCTGTTAAGCTTCCTAGAACTACCTCCAATTTGTATAGGGAAAAGCATCACAGACAAGTTGTGAGCATGCATCCTTGTATCCCATACCACATGATCCAACTGGTTCAGAAGGGCTGGATGCTACTTTCTGAGCAAAATCCAGAGGTCCAAAATCAAGAGCTATGTGCCAAAGTATTCCACCATCAAACAAGCAGGCTTTTGTGTGGGGATAATTCATGATGTCTGTTACACAAGCAACCCAGGTCTGAAAAAGTTCATGATGGTCATTATTTGGTTGAATGGGCTGTTCTCTATAGAACCTGCTGTACAGGGTGGAGTGGATGAGATAGGTACAAGGAGTTCAGTATAGGTAGGCATGACTGCTGTGAATTATGAGTTGAAAGCAGGCCCTTGCATGTAGCAAAGTGGTGCTGTAAGATATATGTAGTTGATGTGTCTTGCTTGGCTAAGCTGCACACATTGTTGTCCCATCATGAAAGCATCTATGACATGATCAGAGTGTTGTGATAATGATCACCTGTGAATACTCACCACAGTGGTTATAGTGGCACATTGGCCCTTCATGCAAGTGTGGATGTACTATACTAATGGCCAGTGATGGACTGAGTCTGTTGTTTCAACTTGACTGCTGAGTCTTGTTCAAGTTTTTTGTCACCATTGCAGGCTGAACATTCATGTTCAACCACACAGCTGCACTGCTTCTCCCAGGTCCATTTCTTGTTCCATGATGTAGTGTTGTAGTACAAATGGTGTTATGGTTTTCCTTGGTTGCTGGACCAGACCCACCGGAACCCCTGTTCATTTTCACTGTTTCTTCACCATTCCCCCTTGATGGACAGGACACGCTTACGCCCTGAAGGCCTGGCAGACACCTTCCACCCTAGGGAGCTACTGAGCTTGCCTATGCAGTACTCATTGCAGGAGTACACCACCAACCCACCATTGTCCCCTTATGGCCCCTGAGGGGTAACCCTGGACCCTCAGCCTCACGACTCCCTTGAGGGGTAATCCTTGACCCTCAATCCTAGGGGTAACCTTGAACCCTAGCCCTCATGACACGACCCCACCCCTGATGCCTAGATCTGGGGCATGACTCACGATGACTCACGATGAGTCCTAGTTGCTATAGGCAACCCTTAGACCACCGCATGGATGGTAGTATTCCCATGACAGCTAGGATATGTTCCTGATCCACTGCTACGCTTGCTGATCCTTGTATACCTGGACAGTGGATCCTATTATGATAGTATTTCCCTTTGCTGCAGAGCACTGTTCTTGATCCTCTGTCCAGCCATGTATGCCCGATGGACTTGTCTTGCCATCTAGGGCATGTGTCAGACTAGGTTCATGTTTCACCTAGTCTTCCTCTTTGATCCCATTGATCCTCTGTGATCCTCTTCCGCTCTTCTTGACAGTGGGATCCCATTCAGCCCTGATGGTCTTACACCATTCAGGCATTACCCTTCGCCCCCTTCCTGATGTGGGAAGGCCCTTGTTCCTCATTAGGAGGACACCCTTAGCCCAGATGGTCCATGCACCATTCTGGTATAGTACATAAACCCTAGGGTACTAGCTAGAGACCTTAAGCTAGTTCTATGCCTGTAAGGCAGGCATCCACCTGTATCACTGCACTTGTCACTGCCCTTAGGTGGGCCCTTGCAATCTTACTCGCTTTGCTGGTGTACTGGTGCTTGGACGTCAAGACTTCGTCCCTCTTGACCTTGCTTGCATTTCAAGAACTCCTTGCTCACCCCTTCAAGTCAAGCTCATCGTAGGTCACACCTTAGCTGGTCGTCAGCCTCACTTTGTGTACAGGACATGCACTCCACTGGGCCTCTAGCTTGCAGTGCACAAGGTTTGCCTTCGGCCTACTATTAATCCAACCTCCTCTCAACTCGTGTTTATTCTGCCTGGGCACATGCTCACAGTAAGTGTAACAAATGGCATGACTGCTCAGGTCTGTTTGTTGTCCATGAACTGGTTGAATGGAGGGGACTGAAGTTATGCAAATAAAGATCAGACACATGTCTCACCATTACACTGTATTGTAACTAAAATACATGCTAGTTGACACAATCAAGACAATCTGTAAGGCAAATGACTCCTGCAACTGCCTCCTTGTCTTCATCATCAGTGTCTACATCCAGTTTGTAGATCTGATTCAGCATCTTCTGATGGGTGTTGTTTACATGGCATCATTCAGCAAGCATGTGGTCATCTCCACAGCAAGACCATCAGCTTCTGAATCCTGAAAATTTTGCATGGCTTCTTCAATCTGCTGCTCATCCCAATCAACCCATGAGGCAAGTCAGCAGACCTCAACATTGAGGCAAGTGATCTCCTCTCTTGAGTGCAACACCTTAAAATACTTCATGCACATTTCATGATTAGCAGGCTGCACCCATGGTTTCATGAGCACATTATGGTGCAAGATCTTGAGGAGGGAAAATTCACCAAGGGTAGTACTGTACCATTTCACTAGATTCATCTGTCAAATGTCACACAGGCATTTGTTGAGATGAAATTTGTGCCTCATCACACATCACTGGACCTGATGTTGAATAGGTTTTCTGGGTGTAAGTGTCACACATCACAAGGGGATCTGATGAAAGTTGCTCACTGTCACATGCCAGTTGAATACACACCCATCCAGTATATGTATTTTAGGTAGGACAATGCTGAATAATTACTGGAAATAGAATTCAAGAAAACCAAGGATTGATAGGGTTGGGAGTAGAGTTGAAATTGCATGAGCAGGCATAGTAAGCACTGTTGGGATTGACATTGGGATGTTGAGTTGAGTGATACAGAGGTTGTGATGGAAGCTTCAAAGGATGATCACTTGCAACACCTAACATTGTAATTTTCTTGCACTGCATCAAAGAACCACATGGGACATACCTCTGGTTATTAAAATTAAAATCAGTGCATTTTAAGGCTATACCTACTAGACATACAGCTGATGAATTGGAAGGAATCTTGTTTATGAATAGGTGCACAAGCAATCAACAAGTATTTGAATTTGTCATAACTGTACACAGTGGGGTGTAGGAAATTACAAGGAGTCTCATGAATGAAACATGGTTAACAGTAGCAGAACAGGGGGATGAAAGAAGAAACATTGGTACAGCACAGTAGATGGGTGTCATATCCATGCAAACCCCATCAACTCTGACCAACTCCGACCCTACTATATCCAACTCTGACCCAACTCCGCTTTGGACCCCTGTCCAACTCCACTTCAGACCCCTGTCCACCTCTGAGTTGGAACTCCAATATCTCCGTATAGTATAGTACACTTCTGTAATGTCTTACAGCTCTCAAGTACAGCCCTCTGGCCTTCAGTTATGTTCTACCCTCTGTCACGTATTACTCATCCTCCTTCATTCCTCGATGCAATAGTATGCCCTCCACACTTCCGGTCTGGAGTTCACCCGGACATTGGTATATAACCTCGTAGATACTCTTGCTGTACTTCAGTTTGAATATTAACCACAACTAATCCTCTTCTCATCCGGAATCCCTCTCTCTCTCTCTCTCTCCCTCTTTCCTTCTCTCCTCCAAAATACTAGGACCTGGGACTGGGCAAGGGTGTGACACATAAGTCCTGTGCCAATGTCCTAAATCCCTCCGATGTCTGATGCACAACTCCAATCATATGTATGTAACTCTGTTATTCCCACACTTTCGGACCTCTGGCCAGACTTGAAGCAGAGGATCTGTGTTGTAACAATGGGATAACAACTCATTGAACAGAAGTGAACATGGGTTGGATATAAGGAATCAAGTGCCTTGTCATTCTGTGCAGCATCACTGGAACATAGCTATGGCACACAAACATTGTAGAAAAACCAGTTGATGACTTTACAAGTGTTCAGCTTACAACAGCATAGGTGGTCACTCTCTCAATATCCAGCAGCTTTCAATGGCTTTCAAAAAAGTGCATTGTGGATTGAAACAAGATGAACATGGCAGTCTTATGGATTCAGTCATGTTGTTGGTGGGAATGAAAGTGATGGTCATGTCCAATATCAATACTGATCTCAACATTTCCAATGGAGCAAGGGGTGAAATAACAAAAATAGTGCTGAATGAAAACAAGACAGACTTATCAGACAATGATCCTATTTTGAATCTCAAGTTTCTGCCAACATGTGTCCTCCTCAAAATGGCAAGCACAAAAGTGAAGAATCTAGAGGGATTGGAGGATAGTATAATTCCTATCATTCCAGCTGAGTGAACATTCACAATCACTGAAGGAAATGAAAGAAAACTGTCACCAGAATGATGCCAAAAAATGCTTTTATGGACTATTGATCTCAAGGTAAGCATGATAGGTTCAAGTACAGTATGGACTCTGATGACTGATGCAAGGAATTAACAAGGGCAAATGATTTTGAATGCAATAATTGACATCAGAAAACCACCATCCAGTAGCCTAATGCTGTTTAACATGTACATCACATTGTCACATTGCCAAGGCCATGGATCCATATATCTTCTGAGGGACCTTGATGAGAAGTTGCTCATGTCACATCCAAGCAATTAATGGTGAGTTGAGGATGAGAGGCTCATGAAATTGGACAATGACACCAAAAATTGGTGGGATGAGAGGCAAAAGAAAGTCAAGTAGTGTAGATTACCAACAGATATGTACCCAGTGCTCAGCAGGGCTGTGACACACTCAAACAGGAAACATTTTTCCACAACTGGTAAATAAAGGAACATCACAGCCACAATTCCCCCCCCCCAGTGACCTTGTAAACAAGGTATGTGACGAAAGCTCTTGCTGTCATGCACCAAGCAGCCAACAAAATGGAGACCGACAAAATCATTCTGTTGTCACATATCACAGCTACTGACTTTAAATCAAAAGTCCAGTTGGCCATGTCATGCATCACATGGGCTGTCAAATCAAGTGAAATGGTACAGTATAGCTGATGACATCAGAATACTCAAGTTTGGGATGAGGAGGTTTTTGGCAGGGAGTAAGTTTGTTGTAGTGTTCAAGTGCTGTGCAGATTGCTGATGAGCTGCATGTTAACCCCCTTGATATATGTTTATGCATCTTGTAGCCTGAAGTGAACAGCAATTATGAATCAAAGGTGTCAAAGACATCATGACAGAAAATTCATACCTGTACCCACTAGGTTTGCCTTTGACAGTTCAAACAGACACAGTACAACCAGACCTTCCAGCTTTTCAACAACACAAATAAAAGTGCAATGTTTATTAGCATAATCCTCAATAGTGAGATACTCTGGATTGTCAGGTGTCCAGCAGGTCTGAATTCCATGCTACTGCTTGAAATGTTTGACAATGTTGAGCTGGAGCTCATATCTGTGCTGCACTGATGTGAATTTGGCATTTATGGCATTTGTGCATTCACATGTAGTCAGACTTAGACCTGACTCTGGCATGAAGTTGGAGGGAGTGTATGTAAGGTAAGCCGACTGTGTAACACTCATGTATGTTTTCCTACATGGGCATAAGCATGTTTTATAACATGTAGAATACAATTACTCACTCTGCAAACTGGAGCTTCTGAAGTGCTTCAACATATGCAACAGACAGAGTCATGGTGGTTGGCTCTAATGTGCAGCTTTTCAGATACTCCAATTCTTCTTGATGCCATGTTGTAGAGATTTGTCATGGTGCTAAACTTCTCTAGCTTGGCAGTATAGTTCCTGATTAAATCCAACACCTGTTTGTAATTGTTATACAGGAACTGGCCTGTTACTATCAACTTCAAGTGAGGTAACATTTAGGAATGAATATACCGAATTCAAGATACTTGTCATGATCCCACTGGTCAAAATGTAGGTCAAGAAATTGATTTCAATGGAAATGGGATGTGTGTTGAATAAGTGGTGCAGTGCTCTTTGAGCTGAAAAAGATGTGCTTGCACATCTCTAGATCCTTGTTACCAAATCCCTATTGATAGAGCAGGTGGTTCTTGAGCTGACAAAGGTGGTTATGGGCAAACCCATGAAATGCATTGATTATGACCCTGAGGCCCACTTCCTCAGCTCATTCCCCAAGTGAGCTCTTTGCCAAAGTCACCTTGGATGCACAGCTGATGTTGTGACCAATGGCATGATCCTTGCCACAGAACTCTAAAATTTGATTGACTACTGCCAAACTATCTTTTGTGCTGCAGGACACATTGAAAACCAGTCAACAACTACAGGATGTGATAAACTGTGCTTCATCTCTGCTATGCACTCAACAAAGCCATGGTGGCAGGCTAATATGAAGATTCCAGTTTGCTCAAAGATCTTAATCTTGTCTTCTTCAGTCAACTTAGTGGCACTCCAATTAGATGAGCAGGTTACATCACTAGTGGCACCACCAGAATCCTCAGGACTGCCATTTCTGAAGCATTCAACATCAGCAGCAGAAACAAAGTAATCACTTTGAAATATGCAGGGGTCAGCAGAGCCAGAACCATCAAGTCACTTTGCTGAGAAATTGCCATCCATATTGTGCAAGCATGCAGGGGATAAGGGCACTTCATCAGGTACCTATGATCATCTAAGAAATGAACCAATGAATACAAAATAGAATGTACTGTAAAACTGCATGCTGGACAGGTGTCACTGACCCTCCAGGCAAGACCATAGTGATTCAGGGCTTTGTGTAATGCAATATTGATGTGGCATTTCATCACCAGGTACACATCAAAGGTAGCTGCAAATTGACTCCTGAGGTGGCATGTGTATGATGTCTAATGCACCATCATGAACAGGCAGGAATAGCAAGACATCACACATACATTTTGTAGGGTGCACAACACTTTCACCATTGCCTGGATGCTCAATGACAACTGACAACGATGTAGTTGATGGTACAGTTCTAAGCAGTCCACCTGACTGGTTTTCATCTGGTAACAGCACATTGACCATTTCATCACCATGATGGAAATCAAATAGCATCTCATCCCCAGCATGTTCTGACAGGTCACCAATTTCTAATCATGCCTCTGCAAGTCACTCTTGCAAACATCTCAAATTTGCTACAGCTAATTCAGCCAAAAGGTATTAAGACAGTAGTATATTACAAATACACACCAGCTTCTTCTAATAGCTTTCATTTGGTATCCAACCAGTTTTTTCAAATGTGACTGAGTGAAGCCCTTGAGGTTTGAGTGGTACCCATGTCCAACATGACTGTCATTTTGACCCAGCCAGAGGAAGAACGAAATTTCTTGATAATGTTGCAGCAAGTGGGAGAAAGTCAGAAGGATCTGTACATGAGGACAATAAGTACCTGGAATCCTACCCAAATGATGACACACACCAGATCATTTGCACAGCTACTAGCAGGCAAACATGTTGGGATGGCATTGATGGAAGTGTGGAAGCTGAAATTGACATGATGTCAGAAAACAGAGAATGTGCAGACCTTGTGGGTTGACATACCACATTTCAGGGCACTGTGGGCCTCAGGGCTGTCCAGATCACTAGTCTTGCAGCATGATGGCGAGGATGAGGAAAGGTACTGAAATCTATGTGAGATTAGAAAAAACAATTGCATAGACCTTGTGGGTTGACATACCATACTGTAGAGCCTGTGGGCACCTGGGCTGTTAAAACCACTGGTAGGAATGAGGGGAAGGAGTTGTTGGAACTCCAATGACATGGCAGTCAGAGATTGTATGCCATATCAGCAGTGCTGGTTACTTGCTGAAGTTCAACAGATGCATGGACCACCTAGTTACCTAATGATTGACAGCAGCACCATGGCACCAGGGGTGCTATAGCCACATGGTATTGCTGCAATGGTGAGGTGCAGTAGGCTGTAGATAGGTATGGGATGTAGCCACATTGTTGAGTAGTTGCCATCAAGACCATTGACAAAAAGAAATGCCAACATTACACTGAAAAAAAAAAGTTAGAGGCAAAAAGAAAACAATCAGTGTACATACACTTCCTGAAGCAAAAGGGGCATGGCAGGAGACAGTAGGGCAGAAGGTTGGCACAAGGAAGAGCAGCATGGGGACATATAAATGTGGTGGTAGTGGACCAACGCCCATGGCCATTGATGCAACAAGATGTTAGGAAGATGGTGGGGTGGCAGCAGCAGGAAGATGGTGGGATGGTGGTAGTGGAAAGATGGGAGGATGGCAGTGGTAGGAAGGTGACATTCTAGTGGCAGTATGTTGTAAGAGTGATACCTTAGGCCTGGAAATGTTGATGAGTGATGCAATATTGAGCTATGGGAATAGTGGGCCTCGGTCATTGGGCAGTAGTGAGTGGGGCGGCAGGGTGGCAGGGTGGCAGGGTGACATGGTGGCAGGAAAGAAGAACATTGTGGCAGTGTGTCATGTAGTTGAGTGTTGTGTTGATGCTGATGTGGCTGAAGATAATCAGAGGGCATGATAATAGTATAATCTAGCTTATCTACATCTAGATCTTGATCAGCCAACCACACCTATACCCTGGTCCAAGGGTTTGCTGAGTGGTGTTATGCTTACCACGTTAAGTTGTCTCCTGGAACATGGAGTCAATGGAGGGTGAAATAATAAGTGAAAGCGGAGGCGAGGGTAAAGAGCAAAGTGAGTATGCCAAGTAGTAGGAGGCCCATTTGATAAGGTGACAGTTTGGGCAAGCACAAACTATTGCTGCCTTCCGCACTCTTGTGAGAGCCTATAGGAAAGGCGAGTGGTCCTGGTTCCACTTGGATATGGTCAAGGCAAGTCAAGCCTTCGTCTGGAATGGACAAAGGGAGAGTTCTGTCAAGAGGGAGCGAGATAAAACGCAGTGGATTGCATAGAACTAACTTAGGGAGCTCTACTACTGCGACAAAGGTTTATATACTAACAGAGATGGTGCACAGACCATCGGGTAATCAAGGGTGTTGCTAGTGATGGTGAGAAGTCTAGAGATCAATGGAGCTCTGCTGTCAGGAAGAGTGGAAGAAAGGGGATCAGCGGAGTGACAGGTGAAACGCTATCCTAGTGACCCTATGAGTCTGGAATGACTCATGGCTGTACATGCTTGGAATCAGGTGAATATGGGGAAAACATCGGATAGGACCTGGTGTCCCATCATGAGGAGAGAACGAGTCCGATGACAAGAAAGAAAAAGAATTGGTACCATAGGATCCATAACAAGTGGTGCACATATTGCTGAAGTGCTGTAGTACATTCAAACCCTCTCTAACTAGTAATGGTAGTGAGTCACATAAGTATTACTAATATGTAACATTTATGGTGACACCCAGGTGTTCCTACCATCTCAAACTATCCCCAATGTGGAAGATACATGACATGTTTCATGCCTCACTTCTTTCCCCTTATTGGGAGACTACAGAACATGGCCCAAACTTCCACTCTGAATCCCTGGATATAATAGATGGAGAAGAGGAATGGGAGGTTGAGAACATCTTGGCAAATCAAGGGTTGCCTGCCCAATGGTTGTATCTTGTCAAATGAAAGTGGTATTTGATGGCCAAAAACACTTGGGAATCAACTTGGAGACTATGGCATGCTGCAGAAATCATCCAGGATTACTAGGACTGATTGAATGATAAGACTTGAAACCTGTTGGGTGAAGTACTGGGAAGGCTATAAGGTGTACCATCTGTTGGCAAGCCTTCCCATCCTCTTGTACTACCATGACCAACACCTACAACTTTGCACCCTTGTCCCCACTGTCACAGACCTCCCAAAGCATGTACCAGTCTGCATTCACCAATTTCCCACCAAGTATTGTCACATCACTACCACTGCCCTGCTCTCTAACCTTATTATTCATAGATGCCTTAAAAACAACATGGAGTTTATGGAGTGTAAGCCCCTCAGTGTCCTCATATCCACCACCCAGGCTCTCTCCACTGTCCAGTACATCCAAAGCACTTCAGGAGACCCCCCAAAGGGGTCTCTTAGACACATCTTTCTCTACCAAAAGATGTGTCTAAGAGACACATTTCCTATGTGTAATCACAACATTTTTTAGGTGTTTTATACATCATTTGTAT
>JBBPTB010000833.1:0-13504 GCA_038093875.1 Boletus tylopilopsis
CTCTGAGGCCCAGACCCGGACCTCCCCGGCACACCGTCTTGTGCCCGCAACGACGATGTTGTTACTGATGGACGAGCGCGAGTCTGTCCCACTCGGTGCAGGCGACGCTTGCGCCATGATTATGCGCATCGGATGATCGAATTGAACATTGTCGTGTGGTACGAGCCACTCCAGATTCTGCGAGGCAAGTCTAGCTGTTCGTGAGACGATTTCGGACGTACTTTGTACGACGTCAATCGAGCTACGTAACAGCATCGTCAGTCACCGGTCACCTTGCACACACGATTTGTGTCAACGCACCAAGAGTCAGAACATATCGTCACATTCCGTAAAAACGGATGTTCGACTCCACATTTCAAATTGGAACAGTACGCCAAGACGCCCTCGCGCAAACTAGAGAAGGGCTTGAATTCCGAAAGACCGCCTTGAGTTCAACGGGATCCAAAGGCTTCGAGAGCGGGAAGGGGGAGTATACCTTTGATCGGTTGTGTATGCTTTTTTTACTCGCCTTCTCTGGCAAAGATACTGCCAAGCGTGGTAATAATCTGCTGATCTCGACAAGATGGTCGAAAAGTGAACGTGTTAAGTTGAAAGCCATTATACGATTTTATTGGTGTGTATATGAATCTTTCCGTACGACAGCGTCAATGCTACACTCAAGCCCAAAGGGGACGAGGGATCTAATAGCCAAGGATACATTAGAACTGTGCGGGATAAAGGGGATCCGGGAAGCAACACTGTCAACCATTCGTCAAGTGTGCGGTCGTGGTCACCCTTCAACTTGAACTTGATGTTTGCGTACCGGAGGGAGGTCCAGACCAGGACCCAAATGAACGATTCCGCGTCACATTCGTACACGTGTAGAATTTCGCCCTCAAACGTATTTTTGGTAAGGAGTTGCACCGCCATGAACGAGGCCATACCAGTTCGTTGGGTTCCAGCCACGGTCGCCTGAGTCCATGCCAAGTCGAAATCGCCGAGTAAAGCCACGATCCATTTCTGCTCGTCTCTATGGTATGTCAGATCGGACACGCTGATGTCCTGGTGACAAACACCGTTGCGCCAGAGAGCGTGGTGACCTTGGATTTAAAAAAGCTAGTTCAATGCGAGCAAAAAAACAGGACGTACATTTTACCGTCGCCCAACATGCGTGCAAAATTTCCTCCCCATAGAGTCCGTCACGGACTCTATGGGGAGGCCGATCCACGGACTGTCCGTGGATCGGCCTCGGCAGTCGAAAGACGCGCATACACAACACCCAAGCACCCTGCGTCTGCGTCTCCGTTGACATCCATGATCGCACGCCAGTGAGCTAGCTTCGATATCTTGACCTTGTGCGGGCACGGTGCAACTTGAACTTCAGGCTCTGCCCAGGGTTAGTCATCGTTGCGGAGAACCCCCTTACTGTGCATACAATCAACCTCTTGAATGCCGACATGGAGCGAAAGCGACGGCAAAGCGATGGTGACATACGATCAGACACCTCAGGCTGGGAACCTTCTTCCTATGCTGGACACACCCTCACACTCTCGGTGTGGACGTTGGTCGTCCGTGGCGTCGGTGTGTGTGTCATGTTGGCGTTGGTTCAGGTAACTTGATCACAGTTCTTCATGTTGATCAGCGGTTAGCCACTATTGTGTATTTATTATGGTTGTGAGGCGTTTTGCTATGCTTGCTCCACGTCCGAATCATGTGCATGAGTTCCGATAGGCTGTGGTTGTAAATGGTCAATCCTGTTCAATTTAATGAGACAGAATGAGGCATATAACTATGGAATAGTCTGTGGCAAGCCTAGGAAATGAAGGGAAGAATAATGCGTATGACGTGTCGCGACTCCGACGTTGTGTCAGTTAATCGTCGAGTCACTGTCCAACCTAGTCAAACCTTTCCCCTTCTTTGACTTCAACCATTTCTGACGACGGCGGTAACATGCAGATGGCGAAAAGATGCGATAGCGTTTGGTAGCTTTGGAGGCGTCGGTCAATCCCTTGATGCGTTTGATGTGTTGGCTGATCGGTCGATCAACTTCAGGTATAAGTGCGTAGCTGAAGCGACCAACAACCAAATAATGATTGCGTCAGCCAACGAAGGCTGTCCTAGGTCGATACTCACAGGCTTAGACTTGAGAGACGAAGGGGACTCTGAGTCGGTAGACGTTGGTTGTAGGGAGAAAACCAAGAGGACAAGACTAAGGTCCTCTGGTACATGTATTGGTCTTTATATACTGTGAGCTACTGTGCACGGACCAACTACTATGTATGGTAAGTGTCCATAAGAGGAAAAAGGGAATGAGTCACAATGACGTGTAATGGGTACGAGGTGAGTCAGGGTGACGTGTCATGGAGTCGTGCGGTACCGAGGATGAGTCATTGTGATGTGTCATGTCACATGACTCGGAATGAGTCATGAGGAGTCTAGATGAGTCTATGTGACGTCATATGTCACGTGACTACAAAAGATAAGATCAAAAGATAGGAGGAAAAGGAAAGGACGGACAGGAAAGAAAATGAACAATCATAACACTACCCCCTCCTTATGGTCGAGTGTCCTCAATCGACAGCGAAATCATCGGCGGCGTTATGGGGCAACTCCTGGGCGAGCTGTTGATCCCACATCGTATTCCACACATCATTAGCGGTGGCATCATCCCAGCCCGAGGCAGAGGGTTTGAAGACATCCGCTGCGGTGGGGGAAAGGGAAGCGGGAGCGAAAGAGTATTGTTCGACAAAGATAATCCCGTGTTGTCCCAGATAGAATGCGAGACCAGAGTGGAGTGGAAGGCGATGGGACTGCCAGAGGTAGAAGATGATGATGATGGCGAGGAGGGCGACGACTGCTGTGATGGGGATAATGAGGGCCAAGGGAGCGAAGATGGCGATCAGGACAAGGAAAAAACCGAAGAGTCCGATTGGGACAAGGGGAGAGGATGAAGGGTAGGTGACGATGGGAAGAGACCAGGTGGTGAATTGGGATTCCATTGGTGTGCTAGTCAATCACTTCCTCTTCGAGGCAATTAAAAGGCAAGAGATGAGCGGGTTTTTCCGGGATTGGAGCTCCGCAAAAGGCAAAGATGTTGGCAAAATCAGCCTGAGTCATTTGGAGTCGCCGGGGTGCCGAGGGGTGTGAGTCATGGAAGTCCTGAATTGCATCCGAGGCATGCGTCAGGTGGGAAATGGGTTCCCAGGTCTGTTCCATTTCATCATAGCCCTTCCAGTGTACGAGATATTCGAAGTGCCGATTCTTCATTCGTGAATCGACGATTGATTCGACCTCGTACTCGGGGTTCCGTTCTTCCGTTATTTCCACCGGTCCAGGTCGTTCGACGGGTTGTCCGGGGAGCCGTTCCTTGTAAGGTTTGACACGTGTGATGTTGACGACGGGATGAATTCTCAGCGATTTCGGAAGTAATAACCGTACCGCATTTGGTCCGACCATCTCTTTTACCGGATATGGTCCTATCCACCGCTCTGTCAACTTCTTTGATGCACGTGTAAGGTGCAAGTTTTCTGTGGCAAGCCAAACCTTTTGTCCCTTTTGATAAGGATCGATTTCTCTTCGATGTTTGTCAGCTTGTTCTTTCATTCGGCGTTGTGCCATTAACAATGTCTCCTTGATTTGTTCAACGAAAGAGGTAGCTGTGGGTGCCCGTTCTTTCCACGCTTCGAAGCCCATTCGGGGTTCATATTGTAGTGTGATCTGGAACGGGGATCTCTTTGTTGACGTCTGTTGTTTCGTGTTGTAGGCAAATTGGGCAATGGGGAGCCAGTCTACCCAGTCATCTTGTCGTTCGTTGACAAACATTCGGAGGTATTGTTGTATGTCACGATTCATTCGTTCTGTCTGTCCATCCGTTTGTGGGTGATATGCGGTGGACAGGAGAGGTTTGATCCGCAATCTGTCACATACTTCCTTCATGAGTTGGGATGCGAATTGTGGACCTCTGTCGGACACGATTGTATCTGGTAACCCATGATGTTTCCATATATGGGTGAGATACAATTTTGCAGTTTGGAGTGCCGAAATGGATTTCTGACAGGGAATGATCTCCACAGCTTTGCTGAAGCGATCGACAACCACCAGAATACTGTCACATCCGTTCACCAAGGGTAGATCCGTGGTGAAGTCCACCGATATATCTTTCCATGGTCCCTCGGGTACGGGTAAGGGTTGCAGCATTCCAGGGACTTGTTGATTTGAGGGTTTATGTCTAGCGCACTTGTCACATGCCCCTACGTAGGCTTCGATTGATGAGTTCATTCCGGGCCACCAATAGGAACGTTGTATCAGTTCCTTGGTCTTTGCAATTCCCGGATGTCCTGTGATGGGGGAATCGTGATGTGCCGTAATGAGACGTCGTCGGAGATTACGGGTGAGAGGAACAAAGAGTTGTCCGTCGTGCATGAGGAGTCCCTCTTGTTCCGTTATTCCGTATGTGGTCGTGAGATAAACAAGATCTGAATGGGGAATCTTTTTGACTTCTTGTCGTATCTCATCTTCAAAGCGATCTCCGTCGGTTCGTACTGTTACTTGACGGATGTCCGCGGATGGAATCATAACCATTCCTTTGTTATCTTCTTCATGTTGTTGATGATCTGTTCGATGGGAAAGTGCGTCCGCTTTGCCCATTGTGGTACCTGGTTTGTGTACCCAGGTCATGTTGAATCTGGATAGATACAGTGCCCATCGGGCTTGTTGACGAGACAGATCTTGTTGTTTCATGAAGTATTGGAGGTTAGCATGATCATTCCATACTTCGAACGTGTGTCGTGCTCCTTCGAGATAATGACGCCATATCTCCAATGCATTAATGACGCTTAGCATTTCTTTATCTGCGATTGGGTAATTTCGTTGTTCCGGCGTCATGGAGTGACTGGCATATGCAACGGGGTGCCAATGTTCTCCTTTCTTGGTGGAAAGTACAGCTCCTGTGGCATAATCCGACGCATCTGTTTCAAGTTGGAACTCGGCTTGATCGTCTGGGAAGGCAAGGATTGGTGCCGTCGTGAAATGCTGTTTCAATTGTTCGAAGGCTTGTTGACATAAGTCCGACCAAATGAAGGGTACTTCTTTCTTTGTGAGGTCATGTAGTGGCCGGGCAATTTGAGCATATCCCTGGATGAAGCGGCGATAAAAATTTGCCATGCCAAGGAAAGAGCGTACCTGCTTCACCGTGGATGGTATGGGCCACTGCTGGATGGCGGAAACCTTAGATGGGTCCATTTTGATACCATCAGGGGTAACGATCATACCCAAGAATTCAACCTCCCGGACACGGAAGAAACACTTCTCCGGCTTGACAAACAGGTCATGTTCCCGGAGGCGACGAAGAACCTCAAGGACAATTTTGTCATGTTCCGCCTGATCATCCGTCTTGGTGAAGATGAGAACATCATCGATGTAGACGACGACCACATCGGGCATATCAGCGAAGATCTCATTCATCATCGTCTGAAAGGTAGCGGGGGAGTTACAGAGGCCAAAGAACATCACAAGGGGTTCGAATGAACTGCGATGGCATGTGAACGCGGCCTTCCATTCATCTCCGTCTTTGATGCGTACATTGTTGTATCCCCACCGAAGGTCCATCTTGGTAAAGAGTTTGGCACCTTTGAGGCGGTCAACGAGTTGGGAAATGAGTGGGAGCGGATAATTGTTCTTCACCGTGTGTTCATTCAGGTAGCGATAATCCTGTACCATGCGTTTCCGGCCATCTTTCTTTGGGACGAAGAAGACGGGCGACGTTTGCGGACTTTTGCTCGGACGGATGTATCCTTTCTTCAATTGATCTTCTACGAAGGTGGATACCTCTTCCTGCTCCGTCACCGAAAGGGGAATGAGACGTCCTTTCTTTGGTTGAAATGATTCCTTTAGATCAATCGCATGATCCCAAGGTTTCCGTACAGGCATTCGTTCCGATGCATGTTTTGAAAACGTGGGAAGGAATTCGTGATATTCAGATGGAACGAGTTCTTCCGGCGTTTTCTCCTTTGGCTTTGTCTTCTCATCCTTCTTTGTTTCCGCTTGTCGAAGAAGGAAGGAACATAACGATTCCAATTCTTCTTTGTGGACGCAACGAAGGAAAGGGGATTTGTGACACCGATCCGTGCATCGTGTCATACGTACGGTTCCAGTTTTCCAATCGATGTCAGGGTTGTGCTTCTTCAACCATGAGTGTCTGAGGATCATGGAATTCTTTCCGAGATCCGTTACTTCCAGATTGATTTGTTCTTTGTGTCCGTCGAAGGAGATAATAAGATCCGCAGAGTGCGTAATACTGCCGGCGGAGTTTTTTGTTCCGTCGACGTTGTAGACAGGAATAGGGCGTGGGAGTCGTCTCATGGGCACGTGGTGTCGTAGGGCCCACTGTCGATTGACGAATGAAACATTTGCTCCACTGTCCACAAGTGCTTCTGCATTTCGTTTATTGGCGCCGAAAAACACCGTGATCGGTAGTTTTATCTCCTTTTCGGGATTCAGGGTGCGGAGACGAACTGGGGGTGGTTCCATTTGTTCGTCATCATCGTCTTCGGTAGCAATGAGATCTGGGATTTCTTCTTCTTCTTCTGTGACAGATGATGATATCGGAGTGGTGGTAGAGGAATTAAGCACCGGTTTTACGTCCCGGCCGAGCCTTTCGGGCCCCTCTGACGTGGTTAAGTTATCCATTGTATCATCAAATGTGTCCTGCACGGGAAGAAGAGAGTATCTGTTACTATTAGTGACATGAACACCCAGTTCATTCATGCCACTGTGTCTTTTGACACCTTCTTTTCGGTGTCACGAAGATCTGCAAAGTAAGCCTTCATTTCTTCGAAATTCATACCTTGTATCGCACGAGGTTGTTCCGTGCGGGATTCTTCGGTGGTGGCATTCCAGACCTTCCGCGATTTGCAATCACGGCGGTGTCCACCTCCGAGGAATTTGCACTTGGGGCAAGGGTTCTTCGGCTTCTTGCAATCTTTTGCAGCGTGTGGTCCTTTGCAATTGAAACATCGCAGAGCGTTAATCTCTGCTGTTTCGGCATTCTTGATGTGTTGCACGTGTGCAGGCTTCGTGAACATTTTGTATGCTTCTTGGTTCTTTCTGATCCGGTGAATGTGTTGGATCAGAGAGTTCAGTTTGTTCTGCCGCGGGTTGCGTTGCATCGTGGTGTGATTGAGCAGCAGGGTGTCTCCACGGAGTCCTTGGCGGAAGATTTCTTTTCTGATCTCCATGGACACGTTATTCTCCAGAAGCCAGATTGCTTCATCGTCGGCGATATTGGCTTTATACGCCAAGTTTCTCCATTTGGCGAGATACATGTCAATATCCGTATTATCGGTTTGACGGTACTTTGTGAGTTCGTGTCGAGCCCAATCAGCTTGTAGTTGGGGGCGGAAGAGATTGACAATTGTTTCTTTCCACGCGTCCCACGTGTATTGGGTGTTTGTCCCTGTTGCAAGCTGTTGTAACTCGACATCAGCAAAGTGTTCTCCTTTGGTGCCTTTCAACCGAGAAAGGAGAGCGTAGGCTCGATTCTTCACGTTTGGGATAAACTCTGGTTCGAGATGTAGGGCGTCTGCTGGATCATAATCCAGATTTGGTGTACTGAAGTGTTTTGGATTGGCGTCCATCCAACACTGTAGTTTGATCCACCAGTCTTCGAACTTGGCTTTGGAGCCATCATAGGTTCCGGGATCACAGAAGATTTCTATCTTTGACGGTGCAGGTCCGCTACCGTTTCCGCTTCCTGATCCGTATCCTTGTTGGGACTTTGCCCATGCCGTAAGATCAACTAATTCTCTTGTTCGTTGATCAGCTGCTTGGCTTTCAGCAGCGGCTTGATTCAGCTTCTGCGCTGTTCGTTCGAGTGCATCTGTCAGCAACTCTTTGTCTTTTTCCGTTTGCTCTACCCTTGCTTGCAGGGTCTGAAGCATAGCCTGTGTCGCTCTCAGTTCTTCTTCGAGGTCAATCATGGACATGGTGATTCAGGTCACGAGGGGGTTTTCCTGATCAAAACTTTCTATTCCGCTGCTAACCCTATTTCCTAGAAAGGAAACTTCTTTTGTCTAGCTAGCATTTGCCTTGGACGAAGGTACGGGCGTAGGAAGGATAAGTCCCAACGGGTATGGGATCTTTCTGTTCGTTCAATTCATCGATATCCCTTAAACGGTCTTTCGTTTGGGATCTTACGTGGGTAGGGAGTCGGAGTACGATGGAAAGGTACCGGGGGTGGTGTCAGCACACGTTCCGGGGTCGGTACGTTGCCGATTCCGATAACGTCGTTGGGGTCAAACTCAGACTCTAACTTTGGCGAAACGGACCTTCTTCTTTCTATGAAGAACGGGTCGTTTGCGGTAGGGGCGATTGAGAAGCGGGGTGAGACCGGCCTGCTCTGTGACGAATATCTGGCGAGTGGGGCGTCTAAGGGCAGAGGGGAGTACTGGGGCGAGGTGCTGCGCTCGGCGTTGTTCTCACGCTCTAACCAGCTGCTCTCTGCGGCGATCTCGGCGTCTGTGGGAAAAGTGTAGGAGGCCCAAGTACCGTCGTCGAAGGAGACGACCGAACCGAAGCGGTGATGGAACGAGGGGAGAGAGACGGATGAGGTGGAGGAAGTGGTGGACACTGAGGGACACACGCGTTAACCAAGTCGTGGTGGGCTAATGCGCGGGCTTACTGATAAAATGTGAAGATGGAAGTGGAAGTGGTGGAGTATCGAGGTAGGGAATAGTAGTCTTGTCCTAATGAAGCGACCAACAACCAAATAATGATTGCATCAGCCAGCGAAGGCTGTCCTAGGTCGATACTCACAGGCTTAGACTTGAGAGGCGAAGGGACTGAGTCGGTAGACGTTGGTTGTAGGGAGAAAACCAAGAGGACAAGACTAAGGTCCTCTGGTACATGTATTGGTCCTTATATACTGTACTGTACTGTGCACGGACCAACTACTATGTATAGTAAGTGTTATGATCGTTCGTTTTCTTTCCTTGTTCGTCCCTTTCTTTTCTCTTATCTCTTGATCTTATCTTTCGCAGTCACGTGACATATGACGTCACATAGACTCATTCTGACTCCTCATGACTCATTACGAGTCACGTCACATAGACTCATTCTGACTCCTCATGACTCATTACGAGTCACGTCACATAGACTCATTCTGACTCCTCATGACTCATTACGAGTCACGTGACATGACACGTCACAATGACTCATCCTCGGTACCGCATGACTCCACGCCACGTCACCATGACTCACCTCGGATCCTGTCCACGTCATTGTGACTCATACCTCCTTCCCTTTATGGACACTTACCATACGTAGTAGTTGGTCCGTGCACAGTAGCCCGTAGTATATAAAGGCGAATACAAGCACCAGAGGACCTTAGTCTTGTCCTCTTGGTTTTCTCCCTACAACCAACGTCTATCGACTCCGAGTCCCTTCTCCTCTCAAGTCTAAGCCTGTGAGTATCGACCTAGGACAGCCTTCGCTGGCTGACGCAATCATTATTTGGTTGTTGGTCGCTTCAGTAAGTGTCCATAAAAGGAAAGAGGAATGAGTCACAATGACGTGTAATGAATCCGAGGTGAGTCAGGGTGACGTGGCGTGGAGTCATGCGGTGCCGAGGATGAGTCATTGTCACGTGTCATGTCACGTGACTCGGAATGAGTCATGAGGAGTCAGGATGAGTCTATGTGATGTCATATGTCACGTGACTGCGAAAGATAAGATCAAGAGATAAGGGAAAAGAGAAGGGACGAACAAGGAAGAAAATGAACGATCATAACAACGGTGATGATGTTGATGTAAGGAAGTGCGAGAGTTGTGATGGGACGCATCAAGTTTGGAGGTGGAGAAAGGACATTATAACAGGATATCCCTTGTGAATCATCGAGGAACATTTGCTGTAATTGTGTTGTTTGTGAGCGCTAGGAGTATTTGTAGATGTCGCAACTCATCCATTTCAAGGTCCATTTCACCTATGTGTACACATCTAAACTACCAGTTGTAGCCAAATCATACACCTATACACCTTACTCCAAGTTTCGTGTCGGTGTAACCTTGTGGTGCTTTGATGGGACCATAATCAGTGGTAGCAACATTGAGAACACATCCAATGGTGCATATCAGTGAATCCCCACGCAGGCGGGTCTGTGCTGCATGCATGGCGATCGTGAAAGCTGTTGCGAGTCTCTTATCGCAAATCATCCATTACATCGGTAGCAGTGCTCTTGCGCCAAGTCCCCGACCCATGCTCATGAAAGTACTACAGCAAGGACAATAGATATATATTTTGTCGTATGCCATCCCACCCCCCTCCCGCTTGAGTCACATTGGCAGCAGGGAAAAGAGGTCACATAATAGAACACTACAGTGTACAAAATAGATGGCACAGCGTCACTGTACTAGACCATACAGACCATGTCAAGTACCTCTTCTTTCTTTTCGCTGGGGTTCACTGGGGCAATAGTGGTAAAATAATATTTATTGTAGTACTAGTACATACTCTACTTACTACCTATATATGTTGCCACCATTGCGGTCATGGTCCTCATCCGGTGGAGGCAGCTTGAGGTGTGCATATTGTCGTTGTTGTTGTGCCATCGTCCCTCCGATGAGACCGCGTCGCCATCGCCATGTGGTTGCCAAGACTTGTTCCATGCCCTGGGAGGGGTTCAGCTGAGGGTATGGCGTGTCGAACAAGCCGTCGCGCTCATCAATGCATCAGGAGGGGTCCAGGTGGGATACGTTGAAAGGGTCCAGGTAGTAGGTTAGTGCGTTGAATGAGCCGCTGGGCTCGTTGATGCGTTGCAAGGGGTCCAGGTGGGAAACAGCCTGAGGTGTGTTGAGCAAGTGATTCAGCTGGTTGACACGTTAGAAGGGATCCAGGAAGTGGGTGGTCCTGTCAAACGAATTGCTTGGCTCATCGACGCCTCGGGAGATGTCCCAGTGGGGTGGTGGTGAGTTGAGCGAGCCGTTGGGCGGTTTGATAGGTCAGAGGGGTCCAAGCAATGGACACGATCGAGAGGGTTCAGGCAGTAGAGGGGTGTGTCAGGCGAGCCGTTTGGCTCGTCGACACGTCAGGAGGGATGCAGGAGGTGGGCAGGGTCAAACGAGCTGTTCAGCTCGCTGACGTGTCGGGTGTGTTCCAGGAGGCAGGCAGGTGTGTAGACCAAACCAACGGGCTTGTCAGGCCTTCAGGGGTCAGAGGGAGTCCAAACGGGATGGGATGGCACCAATGGAGCTGTTGGGCTCATTGACAACTTGGGTGGGGTAGTGGGGGCGGCAGCCAGTGTCAGTGGCTGAACAAATACGAGCAAACTTTCGCACGGGTCATTTTGCAGGCACAGACCAATCTTGGTCCCCAAAAACCCTCCATACTTTGTGGGAGTCGGGGATAAATCCACTAACACATTCCTGTCCATCAGCTAGTGAAGACAAGAGACACTTTAGAGTCTGTTCAACAATCCATGTAACACCCAGCAACACAGCTAATAACTCGGCTGTGACTCAGCTAATATTGTGTACGTGTTGAGGATGAACTTGGATGGGCCAAGCTCTGCCCCAACATTCGGTGAACCCAATTTGGAAATTGTAGGTCACCCCCATGCTCACCCTTCAACCCAAGGAACAACAACAGCTCATCCAATACTTGACGATGGTGCTCAGCATCATTGTCTGTGCTGTCGCGGGTCTAGTAACCCCAATTCCTGAGCCATGCAAAGCTCCAGAACCCTACCATACATCAGTCCTATCTGGTGAAGGCTGGCTTCTTGAACTCTTGGTTGGACATCCTGAGCGCATCCATACAGAACTTGGGATGTGTACACACATTTTCGAGGAGCTCATTTCAATATTTTGAAGCTATGGACACTGGAATGCTCGCTTTGTCTCATTAGAAGAGCAATTGGTGATTTTTCTCTACACGTGCATCACCGGCTTACCAACAAGGCATGTTGGTGAATGGTTTCAATGCTCGAATAGTACAATTGCACAGTCTGCTCTCCTTCAAACATGTTTCTCCACATCCTCACTTCTTTGCAGCTACTTCCGACAGATGGTAATCATTCTCTCGTCGCTGCCATTTTACACCAGATTCGTTACCCCACCCGATTGTGCTGAACTCTCCCAGCAGTTCAAGTCTAATAAAAAGTTCTGGCCATATTTCAAAGGTGAGATTGGCACACCTGACCGTGGCCCAAGGCTGATGTGAAGTTCTGACCATATCTCAAAGGTGTGATTGGTGCACTAGATGGTAGCCACATCCCCATTGCACCACCTGCTCGGATAGCCTTGGCTTACAGAAACCGCAAAGGTTTCTTGTCCCATAATTGTCTGTTTGTCTGCAACTTCAATCTTCGATTCACCTATTCTCTCACTGGTTGGGAAGGGTCATCGTCAGATGCACGTGTATTTAACAATGCACGCACCAGCCATCTTGACATCCCAGATGGTAAATATCTGCTCGGTGACCTGGGATACCCCTCCCATCCATATTTGCTTGTTCCATATTGTGGGGTGCAATACCATTTGGCTGAATGGGGCCGGGCAGGTGCAAGGTATGAATTTGCTTTTTAATTGTCATTTTCTCTTTGATAATAGCTAATTACTGTTATGGTTTTCCCTGGTTGCCAGACCAGACATGCCGGACCCTTGTTCATTTTTCCTTTGTTCTTCACCATTTGCCCTTGACGGACGGGACACACGCTTATCCTGAAGGCCTAGCAGATGCCTTCCGCCCTGAGGAAGCTCGTGTGCTCGCTCACACAGTACTCATTGTCTAGGAGTACACCACCGACCCACCATCGTCCTCTGATGGCCCCTGAGGGGTAACCACGTTCCCTCAGTCTCACCCATGGTCCGCCACGACCTTAAACTGGACACGTGAGGGGTAACCACTGTTCCCTCAACGCCTACGTCCGCCATGACGCTAAACTGTGACTCTCGAGGGGTAACCCTTGTTCCCTCAACACTCGCGATGCCCGGAGGGGCAACCTCAGACATCCTCAGCCCTAGGGGTAACCACGGACCCTAGCTCCTTGTGACACGACCTCCCCCGATGCCTAGATCGGGATATGACTCATTATGACTCGTGGTTGCTATAGGCAACCCATGACCGCCTGACGGATGGGAGTTCCTGTCATGGCTACGATACGTTCCTGATCTGCTCGTCGATATGCTCGCTGATCCTTGTATACCTGGACAGCGGATCTCATGTACTACAAGCTAGACTTCCCTCTTGCTGCGGAGCACCACTCTTGACCCTCCGTCCAGCCGTGTACACCCGATGGATGAGCATTCCCATTGTAGACATTATGTCAGACTAGGTTCACGTTTCACCTAGTCTTCCCTTCTGATCCCGCTGGTCTCCATGACCACCTTCCGCTCTTCCTTGACAGTGGGATCCCGTTAGCCCTGATGGCCGTCTTGCCATTCAGGTATTGCCCTTCGCCCCCTTCCTGATGTGGGAAGGCCTTTGTTCCTCATTAGGAGGACACCCTTTGCCCAGATGGCCCGTGCGCCATAC
>JBBPTB010000834.1:0-13481 GCA_038093875.1 Boletus tylopilopsis
GGCCAGTTAACACACTTTCTCTTTTTTTTTTTTTGGACAAGTGTATTCGTTATGTAGCAACTGACAGTGCTAGTCCTACATAACACACTAAGGCGGTCGTCCGGAGACGACCGGTCCGAGGGAAAATGCTCTTTACGCACGCCCTGTTTACACTTTCTCGGCAAAGCCCGAGTACTCAACCTAAGACTAATCCGCTTAACGCTACACCAAAGGCAGCGTTACTGAGTGATTACCACTCAGTGTCTCAGACGGTCAGGTAAGCGCACGGCATGCTTACAACTAATCCCCCTGGACTCAATTACTGTACTTATGTACAAGCTTTCCACTGACACATACCGTTTTCTTTTTAGTTGATAGATCTGCTGGAACGCGCTGCGCTGCCTGCGAGCGGACCACATCGGTGTATACCTCAGATGGCACATTCGTTAAACTGCACAGCTAATCATCCGAGTCTGATGAAGCGAACAACAAAGATATCATGTAGGGGAAACAGTCGAGGTGAACAATCAAGGGACCGATGATGACGCTGATGATGACACGGTTTAGGTTGAAGAGATATCGCTTCTATGCTTGTTGGTGTCACGAGCCGATCTGAGACGTACAAGGGCCCAGGGGTAACACGGCCCGGCTATTCTTGTACGAAATTTGAGCAGGGAAAGGTAACCAGATGAAAATTTGTCTACATGCAGACTGAAAAGTTCTTCAGCTCGACCACATAAGGCATTACGGTCACTAATGTCACGCACAACGGTTGACGTTTCAATTATAGCGATGAATGTCGAGTTATCACGTATCCCTGGCCCCAGATATTTAGCTGCCAAGCACATTCCCAGTCGTCTTACACACATATCGCATCGGTGAATAATTTGCTTCAGTTCTTCCCCCTGTTGCAAAAGAATGCTCTCTACTCCGTGTAATCCCAAAGATAAAACCACACAACCGAAGAGTGCTCGGGATGATACATCGTCTTCTGATACCGCAACAGACTCTGACTTTCCCGAGGGCGGTATGGCGGCTTGGTGTACGGTATTCGGAGTGTAAGATTATACAGGTTTTTGCTATCATCATGGACTAATCAACATTCAGTTTTCTCGCTCAATTTTGTGGATTTGGGTGTGTGCTCGATGGTCGACACACTTTTCTTCCACTAACATTCAAACAGGTACACAAATGCATTTGGCGTATATCAAGGTGAGACCTTTTGGCAGAACATCTGCAATGATTGACCGGTGGTACAATCAGCCTTTTATGCTCAACACTACCTTCAAGACGAAGGCTCGTCGGCCGTCTCGTGAGTGAAGCTGGAATTTGCTCGTTCCTAGCGTTCATTATTACATTGCACAGATGGGTTGGGAGCCTGGCTTCATTTCTCGTGACTGCGATGGGCCCAATATGTGGCCCACTGTTCGACAGTGGATATTTGTGAGCTTAACGTCGCCATCACCATCAAGATTCCCATAATCTAATTACATCATTAGTCATCATGTGTACATCACCGGTGCCATCTTCCAATCTCTCTCCCTCTACATGTTGTCTCTAGTACAGCCAGGACAGTACTATCAGGTATGGTTGTTTGAATGTAGGTTTTATTGTGAATAATGCTTGATCGACTAGATCCTGCTTGCCCAAGGTCTCGTGTCTGGCATTGGCCAAGGGCTAATGTACATCCCCAGCTTTGCCATCCTTTCACACCATTTCAAGCGTCGGCGAGCCGCCATGATGTCAATCGCCGTCGCGGGTGTCCCGCTCGGTGGTATTGTGAATACAATCATGTTGAACGAATTACTGAATGGTCCCCGGGCGGTCGGATTCAAGAAGGGCGTGCAAATCAGTGCAACGTTTATCACGGTGTTGTTGCTTATATCATGCATCCTCATGCGAACACGATATAGCGCCGTGCGTCGAGGAACAACATCGGTCAACTTCTGGAAGGCGACGAAAAAATGTTTTATAGAAGTGCCTTCCCTTCTTACAATCATTGGGTACAGGACTTTCATTGCCTTTTCTACTGGTTTCAGATGTCAATACTCCGAAAACAGGTTCACGGTCTTTCAAGTTGCATATCCGTACCCTTTCTTTTATTTTCAGGTCGACTCCTTGAGGCACGGGTTGAATCCCTCGTTTGCCTTCTATTCTGTACGTAATCCGTTCTTACACTGCGAGCTGGTTGGAGTGACCAGACTTCATACAGCTGGTCATTATCAATGTGGGAAGTTTTGTTTCTCGCTTCGCGACTGGGATTGTGCTCCGATATTTTGGAGTTATAGACCTGACCATCGTCACAACCGTCGCGTGTGGAATCTTGACTATCTGCATGATTTGGTTGGGTTCCGTGGTGAGCGTAGCAGTAATTGGGGTACTATATGGGGTGTTTTCTGGAATAAGTAGGTATTGAGCCATCTCGAGCATTTGCCAGGGACTTGGATGTTCACCTCGTTGCTACAGCTATCGCAATGAAGGCGCCCATGCTGGCGCTGACATCTGATCCTGCAGATATCGGGTTCGTCTTTTCACATAGCCCGTCTGACGTTGTCCATGAAGCTTGTATATTAATCCTACGCGTTTCAGGGTGCGAATGGGCGTCAGTCTTGCGATCACGGGTGCGTTTCTGGTCTTTGCTCTCTAAAATGGTTACCGAACATGATGGAACTTCGTCGTTTTGGCCTCCCAGGCATCGGTGTATTAGTGGGTAAGTAGACATAATTTCTCTCCTCATAGGAAAACTTATTTTTGCAGGTCCACCCATCTGCGGTGCTCTCTTGACAAATCGTTATATCTGGTGGGCCCCTGCGGTCTTTTGCGGGGTATGTTTTCTCTCAGATTTTAAATGATGGACTGGCGCATGATATGACTTGTATATTGGTATAGGTGATCACATTGATCGGCGGTGTTTCGTTCGTCGGCGTCCGTTTCTCGTTCGATCATGCCAGCGCAGGTACGGTGCAGATGTGTACGGGCAACAAAGTTATACACGAAATTGAGGGGTCAGCGTAAAGACAGAAGAGAAGTTGATGCGTATTGCCAAAGTTGTATTTCTATCGCTCCGTGAGAGATGACGATTGATCGATTAGAGTTTAGCGATTCGTAACTCGCTGTACATAACTGTTCTCCAAGCCTTCTCGGACTCTTCGTCCCCTAGCAAAACGAAGATCGTTAAGGTCATTGATGATAATACTGGTCGATCGGGCGTGGACTCGATAGTAGGTGGCCTATCATGATGCAGACGTTGACAAGCATGAAAAGAGGAAGATCCTACAAGACACCCAAACACTAGTACTAAGTATCACGTTGTTTACGCAGTTCTTCGGCTTCCCAAACAGCAGGTCTGCTGCGCCGTCTCATTATGTAATACATCAGTGCCTCCCGCCCTGGTGTAGTTCATTCAACTTTGCTAACACGAGCTTAATAGCTCGTCTGGCCATGCCTTCTCCCCACAACACGAGCCCACGTCGGCTCATTTGGTCAATGCCGCCGACCACCCGTGCACCTTCCTCACACCGAAAAGCGAAGTGTGCCGTCACCACACACCACCCAGTTCGTCTCCCGCCATGCAAGCCCAATGGCTCGTTGGCTGGAAATGCCAACTACCTTCTCCTGTCTCAACTCGATGGGCTCGATTGACGGTGCCGCCTGCCAACTTGACCCAAAGGGATCATTTGGCCTACGTCCGTGGCTTCGGTTTCCCTACCTCACAACTAGCGAGCCGAGTCGATACTGGCCCACCTACCCTCACTTGTCATCAATGACCGATGTGACAGGGGCAATGGCGACGATGTGCCCACATGTCGGTGTGACGAAAGAATGACAACGCTGTTCACGACATTATCTCAAACTCTCTTGAATAAGCTAGGTATGCTCATGTAGTGTGGTACAGTCAAGCCGCTGCTTATATTCAAAGCGAGGAAGGCTTTCAAAGAGCTTGATCTCCCTGACAACCGTGAGACCGGACAAGGTACGCCAATCACGCCAGCTATCAAGGAATGCTTCCGGTCATGCGTCTGACGGCTCCTATTGTGGAATGATATTGAAGCTCACATGCACTGCAGTGCCTTCGACTCCTTCCCTCCGTCGCTCCTAGACTGGGACGTATACCTAGCGGAAATTACTTGGTCTGCTGATCACGTTGTAAATACGATGCCCACGGTGTCTTGCTTCTGATCAAATACGGC
Organism: Boletus tylopilopsis; assembly: GCA_038093875.1. NCBI lineage: Eukaryota > Fungi > Basidiomycota > Agaricomycetes > Boletales > Boletaceae > Boletus > Boletus tylopilopsis. The sequence continues at coordinate 4,170 of JBBPTB010000834.1, forward strand.
AGAAGTCTATCCCCATGTACCCAGTCTAGGTTCAAGATATTACGCTTATCAATGCCCATCTGCTTCTGCCTCACGTCACGGGTCGATCTTAAGACGTGCAAGACTCGCCCATTCTCGCACGAATGTTGAGCAAGCGGAGGTAACTATACACAAACTTATTTATATGTGGACCGGAAAGTTCTTCCTCAACCAAAATAAGGCATTGCAATCAAGATTGCAATCGCCAATGTCACGCAACATTCTTAGTTATTGACGTTTCACCTACACATTCTTCGGTTGCTCGTCCGAAAAATGTCGAGGTATCTCGTGGACCAGGTGCGCAGATATGTAGCTGTGAAATTCCGCCAAAGGTCATTCCAAGTCGTCTGACTCATATATTGCACTGAATAATTCGCTTCAATTCACCCCCATTGCCCCCAAATGCCCTCCACTCCGTGTAATCCCAAAGATAAAACCACAAAGACGAAGAGTGCTCGGGGTGACACATTACTATCTTCTGATACTGCAATAGACTCTGACCTGCCTGAGGGTGGGATGGTGGCTTGGTGTACGGTATTCGGAGCGTAAGATTATACGGGTTATTTCTATCATCATGCGCTAATCAACGTATCAGTTTCCTCGCTCAATTTTGTGGATTTGGGTGTGTGCTCGATAGCTGGCACTTTTCTTCCGCTAATGGCCAAACAGGTATATGGATGTATTTGGCGTGTATCAGGGTGAGACTTGTTGGCAAGGTATCCGCAATGATTGACGAGTGATATGATCAGCCTTTTATGCCCAACACTACCTTCAAAATGAAGGCTCATCGACTGTCTCGTGAGTGAAGCTGGAGTTTTCTTTCCTATAATGTTCATTACAACATCGTACAGGTGGGTTGGGAGCCTGGCTACATTTCTCGTGGCTGCGATGGGCCCAATATGTGGCCCACTGTTTGACAGTGGATATTTGTGAGCCCAGCGTCACTATCGCCATCAAGATTCCTACTAATTATATCATTAGCCATCATGTTTACATCACAGGCGCTATCCTCTACTCTTTCTCCATCTACATGTTGTCTCTAGTACAGCCAGGACAGTACTATCAGGTATGGTTGTTTGAATGTAGGTTTCACTGTGAATAATGCTTGATCGACCAGGTCCTGCTTGCTCAAGGCCTCTTGCCTGGCATTGCCCAAGGGTTAATGTACATCCCCAGCTTTGCCATCCTTTCACACCATTTCAAGCGTCGGCGAGCCACCATGATGTCAATTGCCGTCGCGGGTGTCCCGCTCGGTGGTATTGTGAATACTATCATGTTGAACGAATTACTGAACGGTCCCCGGGCGGTCGGATTCAGGAAGGGCGTGCAAATCAGTGCAACGTTTATCACTGTGCTGTTGTTTATATCATGCATCTTCATGCGAACGCGGTATAGCGCCGTGCGTCGAGGAACGACATCGGTCAACTTCTGGAAGGCGACGAAAAAATGTTTTATAGAAGTGCCTTCCCTTCTTACAATCATTGGGTACAGGACTTTCATTGCTCTTCTATTGGATTTAGACGCCAATGCCTCCAATACAGGCTTACGCTCTTTCAAGTTGCATATCTGTACCCCTTCTTTTATTTTCAGGTCGATGCTTTGAGACACGGGTTGAATCCCTCGTTTGCTTTCTATTCTGTGCGTCATCCGTTCTCACATTGCGAGCTGGTTGGAGTGACCAGTGACTACACAGCTTGTCATCATCAATGCAAGAGGTCTTATTGCTCGCTTTGCGGCTGGCTTTGTGCTCCGATATGTTGGAGTTATTGACCTGACCATCATCGCGACTGTCGTGTGTGCTATCTTGATCATCGGTATGATTTGGTTGGGTCCAGTGGCGAGTGTTGTAGTGCTTGGAGTACTATATGGACTGTTTTCTGGAATAAGTAGGTGTTAAGCCATTCCGAGCCTTCGCCGTGGACTCGGATGCTTAACTAGTTGCTACAGATATCGCAATGATGTCGCCCATGCTGGCACTGACATCTGATCCCGCAGAGATTGGGTTCGTCGTTTCACATAGCTCCTCTGATTTTATCCATGAAGCTCGTATACTAATACTACACGTTGCAGGGTGAGAATGGGCGTCGGTTTTGCGATCACAGGTGCGTTTCTGATCCTTGCTATCTCAAATGGTCTACCGAACATGACGGAACTTCGTCGTTTGACCCCCCAGGCATTGATGTATTAGTAGGTAAGCAGACATATAGTCTCTCCTCACGGGAAAGCTTTCTTCTTGCAGGTCCACCCATCTGCGGTGCTCTCTTGACAAATCGTTATATCTAGTGGGCCCCTGCGGTCTTTTGCGGGGTATGTTTTCTCTCAGATTTTAAATGATGGACTGGCGCATGATATGACTTGTATATTGGTATAGGTGATTACATTGATCAGCAGTGTTTCGTTCATCGGCGTCCGTTTTTCGTTCGACCATCCCAGCTCAAGTGCGATGCGGAAGCCTGAGTGTGCGGGCGATGAAGTTATGTAAAAATGAAATTGAGGCGCCGGCTTGAAAGAGAGAAGTCGGAGTTAATGTCAAACTTGACGGATGAGCGGTGCCAAAGTTGTATTTCTATCACCAGTGAGAGATGATGATTAGAGCTTAGTGATTCGCAACTCAATAGACGTAGTGTTTGGGAGTTTTTTTACGATCCGTGCTTGTCAGCGGGGCCTATGCCACTCTGGACGCAAATTTGCCCCAGTTGGCTGAACTAAGAGTAAGAATGGAACCAAATATCAGCACTTACTGGATACTCTCGTGTTCTAATGCCAATCAGACGCCAAGACTAATCCTCGTGGGCTTGCCCCGGCCCAGTCTTTTACAGTGATGACTTCGATGTCAAAGCTTGTCTGCGTGTGTTTCTGTTTGGACCTGTCGATTAGTCAGCCTTCGTTATACATTCCGTTCTCGTTCTCTTTCTTCCCCTGCTAGTGACCGACGGACGGTATTCATTGGCGGTCATGACAAGTAATGCACACCTTTTTCTCGCTGATAGATCCGTTGGAATGCACAGCGCAGCCAGCGAGCGGATCGCCTTCGAACCGCATCGGTATGTACCTCTGATGGTGCATTCGCTAAACTGCATGGCTAACTATTTGTGATTTGGTGATGCCAGCTAACGACCGACATACAATTAGTCAAGGGAACCACCGATGATGACACCATGTTCCCGGTTTGGGTTGAAGAGATATCGCTTCTATACTTATCTGCATCACGGGTCGATCTAAGACGTACAAGGGGTAACAAGGCTCGGCCATTCTCGCACGAAATTTGAGCAGGGAAAGGTAACTATATGAGACTATGTAAATGGTTTACACACAGACCGAAAAGTTCTTTAGCTCAACCACATAAGGTATTGCAGTCGCTAAATGTCACACAGTTTGTTGACGTTTCAATTATAGCACACGTTCTTCGGTCACTCGTCCGAAAAACGTCAATGTATCATGTATCCCAGGCCCCAGATATTTAGCTGCGAAATTGTGCCAAGCGCATTCCCAGTCGTCTTACTCACATTGCATCGGTGATCAAGTTGCTTCGACTCATCCCCCTGTTGCCAAAAAATGCTCTGTACTCCGCGTAATCCCAAAGATAAAACCTCACAACCGAAGGGCGCTCAGGATGACGCATTGTTATCTTCTGATACCGCAGCAGACTCTGACTTTCCCGAGGGTGGTATGGTGGCTTGGTGTACGGTATTCGGAGCGTAAGATCATACAGTTTGTTGCTATAACCATACGCTAATCAATATATCAGTTTCCTCGCTCAATTTTGTGGATTTGGGTGTGTGCTCGATAGTTAACATACCTTTCTTCCGCTAACAGTCAAACAGGTACATAAATGCATTTGGCGTATATCAGGGTGAGGCTTGCCGGGAAAGCATTTGCAATGATTGATCAGTGATACGATCAGCCTTCTATGCTCAACACTACCTTCAAAATGAAGGCTCTTCGGCTATCTCGTGAGTGAAATTGTGGTTTCCTATAGTGTTTATTGCAACATCGTACAGGTGGGTTGGAAGCCTGGCTACATTTCTTGGGAATGCGATGGGCCCAGTATGTGGTCCACTGTTTGACAGTGGATATTTGTGAGCCTGTCGTCGCCATGGTCATCAAGATTCCATAATCTAATCGTATCATTAGTCATCACGTGTATATCACCGGTGCTATCTTCTACTCTTTCTCCCTCTACATGTTGTGTCTGGTACAGCCAGGACAGTACTATCAGGTATGGTTGTTTGAATGTAAGTTTCACTGTGAATAATGCTTGATCGACTAGATCCTGCTTGCTCAAGGCCTCTTGCCTGGCATTGCCCAAGGGTTGATGTACATCCCCAGCTTTGCTATCCTTTCACACCATTTCAAGCGTCGGCGAGCCACCATGATGTCAATCGTCGTCGCGGGTGTCCCGCTCGGTGGTATCGTGAATACAATCATGTTGAACGAGTTACTGAACGGCCCCCGGGCGGTCGGATTCAAGAAGGGCGTGCAAATCAGTGCAACGTTTATTACTGTGCTGTTGCTTATATCATGCATCCTCATGCGAACGCGGTATAGCGCCGTACGTCGAGGAACAACATCGAGTAACTTCTGGAAGGCGACGAAAAAATGTTTTGCAGAACCACCGTCTCTCCTTACAATCATTGGGTACAGGATTTTCGTTGCTTTTCTAATAGAATCAGATGCCAATGCCCCGAATACAGGTTTACACTCTTTCAAGTTGCATATTTGTATCCCTTCTTTTATTTTCAGGTCGATGCTTTGAGACACGGATTGAATACATCGTTTGCCTTTTACTCTGTACGTCATCCATTCTCACATCGCGAGCTGGTTGTGGTGACCAAGACCACGCAGCTGGTCATCATCAATTCAGGAGGTTTTGTTTCTCGCTTTGCGGCCGGGATTATGCTCCGGTATGTTGGGGTTATCGACCTGACGATCATCACGACTGTCGCGTGTGCTATCTTGATCATCGGTATGACTTGGTTGGGTTCCATGGCGAGTGTAGTAGTACTTGGGGTACTATATGGACTGTTTTCGGGCATGAGTAGGTATTGAGCCATCTTGGGCGTTCGCCAGGGATTCGGGTGCTTACCTAGTTGCTACAGATATCGCGATGAAGGCGCCCATGCTGGCACTAACATCTGATCCCGCAGAGATTGGGTTCGTCTTTTCACGTAGCTCGTCACGGTCTGACGTTATTCATGATGCTTGTATATTGATACCACACGTTTCAGGGTGAGAATGGGCGTCGGTTTTGCAATCTCAGGTGCATTGCTGATCTTTGCTCTCTCAAATGGCTTACCAAGATTGACGTTCGCCGTTCTGACCCCCCAGGCATCGGTGTGTTAGTGGGTAAGTAGACATATATTCTGTCTTCACGGGAAATTTTCATTTTGCAGGTCCACCCATTTGTGGTGCTCTTTTGACAAGTCGTTATATCTGGTGGGCCCCTGCGGTCTTTTGCGGGGTATGTCTTCTCTCCGATCTTTAACTGATGGGCTGGCACATGATATGACTTGTATATTGGTACAGGTGATCGCGTTGATCGGTGGTGTTCTCTTTGTCGGCGTCCGTTTCTCGTTCAGCCATGCCAGTGCGAGTGCGGTGCAGCAGTGTGCAGGCGACGGTGTTAAAAGCGAGATTGAGGGGTCAGCGTGAAAGGGCAAGAGAAATTGATATCTAAGGATCATCGAGCAGTGCCAACATTGCGTATTCTTGATACAGCGTTGTTTTTTTGATGGCACATTCGTTTGACCATCTTGACTTGCGGGTCGGGACGGTGCTTTGTCTCAGACATCTTTCCCACTCACGCGTGGCTGAGACATCCGAGTTGATCAAGTCTCCTATTTGAAGCCGCACGCGCCATTGTCAACCATGGTTTCACATCTTGTCCTTCACTAAAGCACCCGTGATTGGGTATTTAACGTGAGCCTTGCCACTTCGCCACACTTTCCGTCTTTGTTGTGAGGTGTCGACGCGAGTGAGGTGAGCTCTATCATTTAGTGTGTATTCTGGTATATCTTGGTGCTGTTCTCCCTATTTCTTGATGGACACCGCCGTCTTTCTCAAGGCTGCATGTCCGTTCGCTCGAACAGTAACGATGAGGTCAGTTGGGAAATGGAGATGAATTACCCGCCGATCATGACAGAGGTAGGTCAAGCCGGCGCCAGCGTCATCCGCCACCATCTCGGTCATTATAGCTCTCCAAGACCGGCAGTAAGTGTGTAACCATCCTACACCGAACACTCACGCCCCTTGACGGCGCCCGAGCATTCACCACTGTCAAGATAGGTTTACACTTTTTCGCGATCCACTGCGCCCCCTCTACCGCTTCAGATGCACAGCCTGGCACCACGCAGAGTTCGAACGCCGTTCTAATTGTCGTTAGTGCTCACACGATATGGACAGGTTGGAAGGCTACTATGAGGCCAGGAACAAAGGTAAGACGAATCGTAGAGCCTTGGCTCGGAGAACATTTCATTTCCTTACCCTTTGTAAACGGACCGAAGGACTAGGGGCGACTTGAAAGGTGACGTGGGCCCGAAAGAATATTTGTCCGTCGCTACATCTGTCGCCATCCGCACCACCCAGGCACTGGCGCCAGCACCACTTTTGCCCGCAATGTCTGGAACGGAGACGTCATGGACTCGGACGCTCCCCTGTTAAACGAAAAAAAAAAGACATGAATCATTTCTGGCGTGGTGACAGTACCTGATTACGTTGTGAGCGCGGCTCGACCTCATGCTCTTATGTGTTGCCCAGGTCACTCTACTACTTCTGGCAGCGTTCTGAGTCAGATAAATATGCTAATGAGCAACGATCTGATGAAAGCGCCGCACTTACCGGTAAACAAGACCCCATCCGAATCCGTGAATCGGGTCGGTTAAGAAGGAACTAGTTAAACGTTGATCGAACAACCAGACGCTCAGAGCCCGTTCAACGAATCAAACGATGCTACCAAGTTGTCTGACTCCTTTGCTAGAGCGTTTTGAGTCGCCGCGAGAGGCTACCACGATCGACCAGTATCACAATACCTATCAATATTGCACACGAGTACGAGATCTGATCGACTCACCGCGACGTACTAACTTTAAGATCATGCCAACAAGACAATTTAATCACTCGCAGCCCCACAGCTGTGATGGATGTGCATGGTCCCGAATATCTCGGAGGACTTGTTAGTCTGGTCCTATGGTGAATGGCTGGCAGGACTTGAACTGCAATGATCGTGCATGCACACAACCCGGTACTACCTGAGCATATGCTGGTACCTTGCCCTTGCATTTGAAAAAAATACTTGAAGCTTGACCATTGCTCGTGTATAGAAGACCTAGTTTGCATGAACTGACGACAGCTGTGCCACCATCACTGTTTTGCTACTAGGAGCACTGCCAAACCCAAGTGTGTCATAAAACATGCGACGCACCTCGTGTGAGTTCCGGCAGCGCAGGTCGCTCACCCCTTCCTCTTTACTGCCATTTTGTACGCTCCGCTCCAGTAGTACTTGAACACCTCCACAATTTCTCTTTCAAACATCTTTATCGTCAAGGACAGCAATGGACAATTTTTCCTATACGGACAACGTCCGTGCTGCGCTGGCCTCATGCCTGCCATGTTTCGCTGCATCACATGCCGACCCGCCCCCAAACGCAGCGAACACGAGCCTTTCGGACCCGCATTCCACGTCTAGACCCTCCAACGACCTCGAACACCTTCTTCACGACTCAGACTCGGATGGCATATCGCTCCATTCCAACCTCGGCGCGGTACAGCTGCGCCGAGCAAGACGCCATCGACGACCCAAGTTCTCTCTTACGCTGTTCGGATATACACTTTTCGGTCGTCCGCCCATCTATCTCGCTGACGAGGAAGAGGATTCACATGTCGTAGGCAGTAGAAGGGCGAGAGCGTTGATCACCCATTCGTCATCCACACTCGATTCCGACGCAGCCCCACTCGACGCGAGCACCATTGAGCGACTCACATCGCCAGACCACTATGCAGCGCTTGTTGCACAGCGCGAGAGCGAGCGGCGGCAGCTCGAAGCAGAGGAAGAGGCTCAGAGAAAGGCAGAGCGGAGGGCACGTAGGCAAGAGCGGAAAGCACGTGAGAGGGCTGCAGCGCTCGCGTCCCTCACTAGTGCATCGCCACCCCAAGACGTGGATGCGTTCGAGGGGTTCCAGGGGAGTGGGATGGCCCCTACGTCGTTTTCTTTCCACCAAGCAGGCAGAGTCATTTCTGACGACGGACATGGTGACTTGGAAGGCTCACATTCGGGTGACGCGGACGATGCGGATTTGGGCGGGGAGCTGTACGCGCGGAACAAGAAACCATGTGGAGCATTGAGTGGGTCGGGCTCGGATTCACGCTCGCGCACTTCCGCATCGTTTTCGAATGGGGATGCCTCTCACATCCAAGGTGCCTCGACTCACATCGCCCATCAGAGCATCCCGTACCCACACACCGAGATGCGCCTGCCTGCACCGATGCGAAAGAAACCGCATCGCTCACCAAAGCGGACATCTACTGTCTCATCAGCGACGACACAGTCTACATCGACAGCACCCTACACGCCCGTGGAGAGCATCGCAGAGACACCCGCAGTCGCTGCATCCCCTATTCCACAGGAACGCCACCTCCGGGACAGGGAACACACTGATTTCCCAAGCGCTGGTCTCTCTGGCCAGCGAAGACCCAAGTCGTTTGATCCGAGAGCATTTTTAGCACACCAAGAGTAGTGTCCGTCGTGGAGAGGCTGGACGACCCGTCTGTGGTTCTGTAGTTTGAAAGATTCATGATGTGGGTTTGTCGACTTGTGGATTTACTTTATGACCCTTGTTATGACATTTTCATGAGTTTGTCTCCGTCGGGTGTTTTTGTCACAGCCACCTTGTCTGACTCAGACGACCACGATGGTTGCGTATTACGACGAGATCGAAATTGAAGACATGAGTTGGGACGAAGAAAAGGGTGTCTACCACTATCCCTGCCCTTGCGGTGATCGCTTCGAGATCTCTCGCAAGCAACTTGCGAATTACGAGGACATCGCGACCTGTCCGAGCTGCAGTCTCATCATCCGTGTCATTTATGACCCGGTGCGCAAGCCCCCCCCCCAGGACCGACGGTCGAACTCACCATCACATCTTCTTTTTTTTTTTCCCTGTAGCTTGATTTCGAAGATGAACCGCCAGACGACGAGGCAGAGGCGGATGCTCAGAGGGAAGAGGAAGAGGAGTCTTCTCATGCGGACGAAAGGGACAGCGGAGGTACAGGTGAAGCGCTACTATGGTGACCCTATGA
>JBBPTB010000835.1:0-13456 GCA_038093875.1 Boletus tylopilopsis
GTGTATACAGCCCTGATGTCTATGACAAGGAAGATGTTGCTGTGGTATGCTTGAGATCAACTCCATTCTTGTGTACTGAGTTTCCTTTAGGTCATGAAAGTACTTTTGAGACAACATGGGGTCAACCTCAGTGGAGTCAAGTCTGATTTGTATACAATCATAGGTATAGTTTGTTGTGTTCCATTCAAATAGAAACTCTAAAATGCTTTGAAGGCTTGGACAGCAAACACCCAAGTGGCATACCTTCAACTGTAGGTACTCTGCTACCTTGATGCATGTAAATTGAAGTTTTGGTAGGTCTGGAAGAATGCATCTCTGATGAAGGATTCTGAAATCAAAGTTTGTATGTAATTTGTCCACAAGCATTCAGCTGAGATTATTTTCAGGAGCTGAAAGATGCATATTTTGCTGAGTTGGCTACCTCCAAAGCCATGACAACACCTGCAGCAGAATCATCCAAGGAATCCAAGCCTCTCACTGGAAAGTCCAAACCTCTTGTCAAAAGGAAGACCATAGAGAATCCTTTTGCATCTGATGATGAGACTGACCCTAAAGGTGGAAAAGTTGCTAATGTAGGTGAAAGGAGGAAAAACCAAGAGAGTGAAACTGAGGGAAGTAACAGCAAATCCCCAGTGAAGAAAAGAAGAAAATGTGATTGAATTGGTTTGGATAGATACTTTTTACTGTGACAGATACATTTCTGTCATTTTTATTGTAAATTGAATACATCAAAGCATGAGTTAATTAGTTGACTAGATTTTTTTTTTTTTGGTGAAAGTACATAGGAACTGGCAGAGTATTCTGAGTTTAAAACACATGAATATCTTTTAGAGACTCAGTAGATGGCCTCAGAGGCCAATTACTACCATCTCAAAAGTGCTGCTACAAGCTCACTGTACAAATTAGATCCAAAATGTCATCCCTCTCACTCCAATTGATTGCACTTTTACTATCACAAAACCAAAATGGTTTCCCATTGTCAATTTCCCTTTACTCTAGCTTGTGATTCACTGAATACTGCTTGCAAGCAAGTACAGGTTCATTGACCCTGTTTAATGTCTGTGTTGCTATATCATGCAGCAGAGGCAAAGAAGGGGGTATGGTTACTTTGCAATCTTAATGAAAGGTTGTGTACAAGTCATCCTAATGGATGTCTATAAACCAAAGATGAAAGGCTAGCATGTCTGGCAAGAGAAACTGACATTTGGTAGTGAAGCAATGTATGTATTAGTTAAACACAAAGGTCAAAAATTAGACACATGTATCAACTCATCTAAGAAGAATGGAAACTCTAAATTGCAAGGTAACAGTTTACCACGGCTCCTGTCTACACACAGCCACAATTGCCCGCCCACTAGTCGACTCCCTTGCCTCCCAGAACCTAGGCAGTCTTGAGGACCAGAAATGCTATGGGCTACAGGGGAACAGTGCTATGTGTGGTATCAAAGGGAGTCGACTGTAATTCGAACATTCCTGGAACCCAGAATACCAATCAATCAATCAGCTATTCCGTCCAACTCATTGATTCATCTCCCAGACAGACCAGTCTGACCATGTTAGATCTCGCCATGACTAGGAGGTTTGTCCACATCCTCGTTGCCGTCTATGTATCCATTGCTGTCCTCTACTCCTCATTTTATCTGTTGACCGTTTCGGCGCTGAAGATAAAAGGAAGGTCCGTTACCTCCGCGGGTGCCAGGGATGGCGTACAGTTGCGCCATTTCAAGCACGCCTCGATCCCGTCGAACCTTCCTGAAGGGACAACGTACTGGCCAGCTAGATCTACAGTCGAGAATGGCCCTGGAAGTAGCACGGTCACCATGAGGGAGTCGCACTTTCTCTCGAAAGCCTTCTCCCAAAGCATGCAACCATGCAACATCATTCCATTTTATTACAGAGCCTCGACAATCTTTGATGAGACCGACATTACCATCACGACTCTCGTTACCGTCAATCGATTCAAGGTCTTTGGGGAATTAGCCAGGCGATATAAAGGTGCGAGAGAATTCTTTCGAGGCGGTCCGGGCTGGACAACATGCACAGGTCCCATATCCGCCGCTGTTCATGTGTCTCCCAGTGAACCCCACACTGTCCTCGATGCACTACATGAGCTGTATATATCCACCCCAGGAATGTCCAGCTTTGTCGATATACACCTTGTCCTCTCCCCGTTCGCTCGTCAACTGAATACTTGGCGCAACGCTGCCAGGTTATTCGCGCGCACAGAGCTTGTCATGATGCTTGACGTCGATTTTGCCATCTGTACCGACTTTCGAAGTCACATTCGAGCTGGCCTAGACGGCGAGGTTGGACGTAGCCTCCGAAATGGTTATGTGGCGCTGGTAGTTCCGGCGTTTGAATACCTCAATCAAGGAGATGGCGTCGATCCAGATACCTTTCCCAACAACAAAAAGGTTTTTTTGATACTGTCTTTCGCTTCAGTCGACGTAGAGCTTTTCAGGTCCTCTTGGAACTGGTAAAAACCGGAAAAATCGACATGTTTCACAAACCATGGGCCCCAGGGCATAACAGCAGCGATTATCCACGATTTTATACTGCCGCTCCGGGAGAAGTGTACAAAATCAAGCAGTATCAATCAGCGTACGAGCCATACGTCATCTTCAAGAAAGAGGGACCGCCTTGGTACGCGCTACGATCCAGTGATTCCATCATGCTGATTACTACCTGGTAGGTGCGATGAGCGCTTCGTGGGTTACGGGGGGAATAAAGCTGCCTGTTTATATGAAATGTATCTCTCCGGAATGTCATTTTTTGTCCTCGCGGATCATTTCCTGGTGCATCAAAGCCATCCCTATGAAGAAGTAGCGCGGAAACTCGAGGTGCGCGATTCATTATATTTTCTGGGATATTTCCTCTGATGTGAGATGCGTCATTTGAAGCGAAAAAGCAATCGCAAGATATACCAAGAGTTCAAAGAAGAAATCTGTCTCCGGTTAGATCCTCAGTACTACCTTCATTGTATGGTAGCTCATTAGCCGCATTCCGAAAGGTATCTGCGAAACCATCGTGACGCTGGCACGTTGAATACCACTCTAGGACATAACGTCAAGGAGGAATGTAAGAAGCTGAAAGGTGTCTCGAGTTCAACCGTACATGTATGTCTCTTTCATTCTTTGTCCAAAGAGTTTTGAACCTCTTTTAGATTATGGACGGAAAGGTATGGTAAGGAAATTACTGTCTGGGTACTGAGGTGGTTGAAAGGCTCCGAGTTTTAAATTACTTCGGTCGCCAAAGGACGACCTTGATATACTTTGGCTACACCGAGTTTGTTTGGTTCTCGCTGAATGTGATTTGGCCGTGTTAAAATTTACGACGATTCTCGACCAGTGAATGAAAAGGTGCCAGAGATAATCATTGAATAGATAACATATTCGAAGCGCTATAGTATCTCCATGCCATTATATAAACAACTCGCATTAAAGCTCGCGAATCTTTCCGTTGACGCAATCCGTTGCATGCTTTATCGTGCTGTACATGAGCCTCCGTCCGATCCATCCTTCTCCCAGGGTTTTCGCTTGACGACTTCTTTGGCGAGCGACTTGGGAGTACAGTGATGGATCCGAGGTTTTAAGTTGCTCCTCGCTCATTTGGCAGGAGTATGCATTATCTGAGTTTTAGAAAGCAAACATCGACCCTCTCTCCAGGTCAGTTCCGCACGGGCCTCAGCCCATGGGGTTTCTCAGCCAGAGCCCCGCCAGGATCCTCCTAGACTGCGGGAGTGGCAGAACGGCTGGATTCGATATTTGCCGTGATGATCATGCACTTATTTTGGCTATTTTCTTGACTTGGCTAGAACATGTCCTAGCGCGACGATGAGCGCGCTGCGAAGCTTGGCGTCAAATCTGCCTTTGCCGTCCACAGCCCCAAATATGCAGGTGTCTGCGATGTCATCATTGACTCTGCAAGTGGTATCCTGTGTTACCTTGGACCTGATTCGACACAATCACGAGTCGTTCCGGGAGCTTCTCATGACCCTTCATGGCGTCGGTCTAACTGGGAGGTTATGCCACATCAGTAGTGTGGAGAATGGATCAAAGTGAATCTGGAAGCGTGTCCGCTCAGCAGACTCTACGGTTGCTGGTATCACTTAGCGGGGAGAACGTCGATGCCTGGTGACCGAGGGTCTGCACCGACACCTTGCCAAGCCGCTGCTCTAGCTGTGGAAGCTTTCGTGGTTAGGACTCTGTCGTGGCTATTACGCACGTTCTCTAGTAACAAGCGCCAGAGGCGAAGTTGTGACACGAGTTGAGGACCTCGGAGCAGTTCTAGCTGTGATCAGGCAAAGTAAAACGTGGCAAGTGGGTATTCGTTGTGTGGCTGTGCAAAGTATGCTCGGCATAGTCTCGCGGCATCCTCCTCTACGACCCGATTGCTTGACTGACTCTGAACTACAACGACTTTGACGACAGACTTGGCGTGGTCGTTCATCATGGCACCGTGTCGTAGAACTCAAATACGTCGATCTGCGTGGCTGGCCTTTGGCCTCGTCGTGCTAGCTGCCTTCTCCGTCTCTGCACAGCCAGAAACGTCCCCTTCTGCTCAAAGTGTGAGATAGCTTCACGTTGTCTATTTGTACCGCTGACAACATATTCTTGTCAGGTGCAGCACGAACCCACTTCCGAATTCAGTGACCAGAGCGTTCAGGAGGCAGCTGCAAGTCCACTATTGCGTTTCCATCCCTCTCTCTATAACCTTGCCACCTTGCAGGCACATCAACGCGCGCTGGCAGATGTTGAACATGCAACAGAAGGTTTGACCCATGTCCCTCTGCAATCGAACGGGACGACTAACGCTTGAATAGCTGCCCGTGCCTTCAAAGTCGCAATGATTACCCTCTCAAACCTCACCGCGCACCCACCTCCTTACGACCACGACCCATTCTCACAATCAAGCACCTCACAAACATTCTCGTTCCTTTCATCTTACCTGCCCAGCGCTCAGGGTCAAGGCCCCGTCGGTCGTGCCATCCGCATAGCCATCAAGCTTTCTCAAAAATACTCTCCTTTTCGGGTTTTATCTTGGATGGATAGCTCGGCCGCAGCCGCACGGAAAAAGGATGAGGAAATGCGTGGCAAGGCGATCAAGGTTATCGACTTGCTCCAATATTCCGCTGAGCTTGGAAATGCGGATGCACTCTACGCTCTCGGTCGCCTATCCCTCGTGCGTTTTTTGAAAATACCACAGTCGCTCTGAACTAAGGCAATGTTATTCACAGTTTCCCCCAAATGTCTACTTTGCGTTGGATCCCAAGCTTGGATACTCATATTTCTCTGAACACGCGTCCTTGACGGGAAACGCGACCTCGCAAGCCTTCCTTGCGTTCTTCTACGCCACAGGGTACGCGGACACGATACCAGTAGATCAGGGCAAGGCTATGCTGTATTACACGTTTGCCGCACAAGGGGGACACAAAGGCGCGCAAATGGCGCTCGCATACCGCTATTGGAGTGGTATTAGTACATTGGAAGATTGTTCTCGGGCTGTGGAATGGTATGAGGCAGCCGCCGATACGGGTAAACACCCTTTTACATCAATCTCAAAAGTCCACTAATATGTGTTGACAGCCATGGAAATGTTCTTGTCTGGACCACCTGGAGGTCTTACCCTACCTTATACCCATACACGGCTCTCCGATTTGGCCGGGGGAGTGTATGGACCGGGTGCCAGCGTTGCATCAACAGGGCTCAATGTCGTGAGGCCAGCTGTAAAAGCAGGTTTTGCTCAGGCTGCAGGTGAAACATGGGAGGATCTCCTCGAGTATTATATGGTGAGTTTTTCATTGACACAAAGCCCTCCTGTCACAGTGCCCTCTCTAGTTTAACGCAGATCGCGGTGAGATGGATTTTGCCTACAAGTTGGGCAAGATTTTCTATCAAGGGAGCATCTACGCAACCTCGGGCGGGATTGCCTCTGGTTCCGAAGGCGTCGGGCGCATTGGTCAAGATTTTAACCTCGCGCGATCCTACTTTCTCAAGATCGCGCGTCAAGTTTGGCCTCGCGATCCAATCTATCCACTCCAGCACGGTGTCCTGAACGAGAAGGCTGAGGGTGTCACACAAGCTGGATGGGCAGCGAAGAGCGCTGCTTATTTGGGGAGAATGTATATGCGTGGAGAAGGCGTAAAGCGGGACTACGAATTGGCAATGATGTGGTTTGAGCGCGGGGCCGAGTATGGTGATCGGGAGTGTCATAATGGATTGGGTATCATGTGGCGGGACGGTCTGGTCAAGGGGCGTCAAGACGTTGCCAAGGCCAATGGGCACTTTTCGCATGCGGCGGGGCAAGAATTGGCGGAGGCGCTCGTCAACATGGGGAAAATTCACTATGGTATGTTGTTGCATGCGACGCAATTCACGCTGAATGATCTCATGTCTGAATCAAGGCAAGGGCGAGCTCAAGGTGGCAGGAACGTACTTTGAGGCGGCCATCCGTTACGGTTCTCCATTTGAAGCTCACTTTTACCTTGCCAAGATCCACACGATGAATATGCATACAGCTGGGCTTCCTCAAGGCTATGTGGCCGGTTCGTGTGCGAATGCTGTTACGTTTTACAAACTAGTTGCAGAGCGTGGCCTTTGGGATGAGAACCTCGTCGACGAAGCCGAGTTTGCGTGGCACAGCGACACCGCGCGCGGCAAGGAAGTGGCCATTCTAAAATGGTGGATCGCAGCGGAGAGAGGTTCCGAGGTGGCCCAGAACAACCTCGCGTATGTTTTGGATCAAGGTTGGTTCATCATTTGCCGTCGGCCGTGCATCGGAGATGACGTGTCGATCATGTTGCACAGATAGAAGTATTCTGCGCCTGACGCGCTTTGCTCCAACCGAAGCGTCCAACGATACTGCACGACTCGCGCTGACTCAGTGGACTCGCTCTGCTGCACAGCGTAACATCGACTCGTTGGTCAAAGTCGGGGACTATTACTACCATGGGCTTGGTGTGCCAGACGAGCCGGAATCGGTTCGTTGGGAGAAGGCTGCCAAATACTATCAGAGCGCGGCTGACACGCAAGTGAGCGCCCTTGCAAATTGGAACCTAGGATGGATGTACGAAAATGGTAAAGGTGTACCTCAGGTAGGCGATGAAGCTTGGGGGATTAAGATGCATTCTGAATATATGGAACTTGTCGATAGGATTTCCATCTCGCGAAGCGTCATTACGATCTAGCATTGGAAACCAACAGCGAAGCGTATCTTCCCGTGTTGTTATCCTTGATCAAACTGTATGCCAAAAGCGTTTGGCATACCTTGCAGGGTGGTCAAAATGGTCTTTCTTTGTGGGGTCACGACGAAGATAAACGTATTGATTTCTTTACGCCCCTTTCGATCCTGTTACTTACGAATATCTTCCTATAGTGTCTGTCGCAGAAAGGGAAAGCTTGAAATGGGAAATTGGTGGTTCTTCTCCTGAACAATCTGATACGATGGACGAACTGGCCACGTCTACCGCCGAGGAACTGGATGACGATTTCCGGGATGACGATTCGTGGTACATGGGGAAAGCTAAAGAAGAGTTTCATAGACGCCGCAGGGGGGAAGTGCGTCGCGAAGAAGAGGAGGATCCTGTTCAGGTCTGTAGGATGTATTTCGCGCCCATTCCTTCTTCTGACCCATTTCAGTGGGCAAGGGACAGGAGGAACGCCGAAAACGATCGCGACGGTGGTGACTTTGGACCGGAAGACTACTTTGATGCGGCATTGCGGGGTGGACACCGGGGTGACGATGTTGCGGACGAGTTCGCGGAGACGATGTTACTCGTTGGCCTGTGTCTGGCCGTTGCGATCCTGATCTACATCCGTACACGGATCATGGAGCGCGCACGACGAGAAGAGGAACGACAGCCTGGGGAGCAACGGCAGAATCTCGGGGTGTTTCCTCCGCCTGGTGATCCTGCACGGCAAGACTGGCTGATCTGGCGATGATGGGGAGGGAATCCTCCCTAAGATGTGTATATTTATTGACCGTTTTATGGGTAGCTTGAGACTTGATTATTAGACGGCCAACTGGCCTAAGACAAGTTCTTGTTTGGTCTTGCTTGGGCTACTGAGGTGGTTGCAACCATCGAGGTGCTCAACGACGACGACGAACGTCGAGAAAGTATTGACCAATTGTTCATACGCTCCGTTACAGGACGAAATCAACTACGAGGCTTTGGACACGACAGTTACTGACGCACACACTTCCCATTTTCCATTATGCGCTTCAACCTCGAAACGCTCCAAGACCCCATCACCCGCATTCTCACCGCGCCAGGCACGGACCTCTCCACGATCAGTGCCAAACGCGTGCGCAAAACGCTCCTCGAGGATGCGCAGTACGCGCACCTCGGACTGACCGCCGAGCTGCTCAAAGCGCACCGCGCGGACGTCGACCAGGCCATCTCGCGGATATTCGAGCACGTCAACCGGGATGCGTCGAGCAGGGGCGGGGGGTCGAAGCGTAAGCGCGAGGAGGTGGATGGGGGTGATGGCGAGATCCCCCCGACGACGACGGAGCCGAGCGAGGATCTCGGGGAGGGTGAGGACGAGGACGAGGGCGCGGGTGCGCCGACCAAGTCGACGTCCAAGAAGAAAAGGGGCAAGAAGAGCGTGGAGGAGAGCGATGCGGCGTTGGCACGCAGGCTGTCAACGGAGATCAACAGTCGGTCGCGGCGAGGCCCCACTATGTCCGCGGGTATGTCTAGCCCACGGAAAGCGAAACGAAAGCCGAAAAAGAGTGCTGAGACGATCGAATCGGCGGAAGAGCACGAGGATGGCGAGGGCAAGTCGAAGAAACGGGGTGGAGCCAAGGGCGGGTTCGCAAAAGAATACACGCTCAGGTGACGCAACGTGCCGTTGTGTTGTCTGTGTACTGTGTCTGACTGTTGTCCGTCAGTGTTCCGCTGTCTGCGGTGCTGGCAACCGAGAGGCTGTCCCGCCCACAAGTCGTCAAGAAGTTGTGGGAGTATATCCGTCAGCACGAGCTTCAGAACCCTTCAAACAAAAAGGAAATTATCTGTGACGATGCGCTCCGTGCTGTCTTTTTTGTTGACAAAATCGACATGTTCCGGATGAACAAAGTGCTGGGACAGTACGTACGGTGCGCGTTAAGGATGATCATACCACTGACTCCTCCCTTACCAGGCATCTTCACGAAGGTTAATAGCTGTGAGCTTGTGTTATCTGCATGTATTGCTAGATGTCTTCAATGTTCCATTGTTTTGCTGGCCACTGGGCAAGGTCACCCCATACGGGGTACTCATTCATGAATAAAGTGCACCCACATCCAATTATTTTATTCCAAAAATACACTGCCGGAGTGGTATCAACAGTTCTCGGTGTCTGTTTTGGAAGCAAAGGACAATAATAAGCCTCAGTTTAGATTCTGAACTTTCATCCACTCCTTGTCATTGGCGTTGAAGTCGACGCCCTTCTTCTTCCACCATCTCCTTGCCTTGTCTCCGCCTCCAAGAGCGTCTTCCAAGGCTTCCTCGATGTCACACATCCGGTACTGGATGGCAAACCCACTCTTATTCCACCACTCGAGCACTTCGCTACGGTTGTGACGTGTGGCTCCAGTGAGAACCTCTCCGTCGAAAGACACTTGGAGTCCACTGCCCAACCACCATTCCAAAACGTCCACCTTTCCGAGGCAACTGGCGTTGTGCATCACATGGCGGTCGTATTGGTAGTCGAGTTGTGAGGTCGCCCACCACTCGAGTACACCGACATGCCCAGCGCAACTCGCCATGTCCATTGCACGACCAATCTTGAGTGGCAAGCGGTTCTGCAGATGCTGCCGTTTCCACCAATCGAGGACGGCGATATGGTTCTTTGAACTCGCTTGCTCCAGAGCAGCCTCAGTGTACTCAAATGGGAGGCCAGAGGAGGCCCACCAGTCTAGGGAGGTAATTTTACCATTGCGCGATGCAACGTCGATCGCCTCGGCGATAATGCCCTGTTTTGGAGGAAGCACCAGTTCGGGGTGTTGCTCGATGCCATGTTTCCACCATGCAAGCACGGCGGTGCGACCGTATTTGGACGCCGTGACCGGAATCAAGTCGTCGCCAAAGACAGACAGAAAGATGGGCCGATGTTGCGTGAGGAGGAACTCGAGCACGTTAACGTACCCGAAGCGAATGGCAGCGGCAGCGCCGAGTCGCGTGGGTAGGTTGAGAGCAGGATCGGAGGCACGGATGAGTGGCACAGAGCCGGTGAGCATAGCGAGATCGGTGGCATTTGCGGTGTTCCATTCGTGGGGTACTGGGAGAGAAGTGGGTACTCCGAGGGCTCGACAGAGCGGCCAGTTGCCTATATGGTCCAAGATTTCTGCCAGAATCTCGATGGGGAGGTCTGGCGTGCGTGATTGGAGCGATTCGGCGTCTGGTCTTGCATCTTCGACGGAATCAGAAGAGGACAGGCTTTCGACGGATGCGGTTGGGAAATGATACGTATGGAAGTCGTGGTGTGCTAAACGCGAGACCAACTCTGGGTCTGAACCAGACGTGGGCAAGTTGCGAACTTTGAGGAAGAGGACCAACTCCTGGTGGGTGAGTTTGGTGTACGCGGTGTACACGATACTCAGCGCTTTTTCGTGGCTCTGACAGCGTGGCTCCATTCAGTGTGGAATTTGAGGCAAATGCAGATTCACATACCACCATTATGCGTACCAGATGAGTAAGTTTCGTAGATGGACCTAATGATAGTAGTGAGGACATCACGTGATACTTACATGCAACTCTGATAAATGCGTGCCTGGCTACGTATATTGCATCAGCAATGATCGAGGATCGAGGAAATGACAAGTCAAGCGGTCGCAATGACACTCCCCCTCCCTGCACTGCCTCGGAACCTTGAACATACAAAGTCGGTGAGATAAACATGTGAAATCCAAAGTTCAAGTTTTTCTTTTTTACCATCATGAAGTTGTTGACTTCGCCGCATTCCAACGTGCCTTTGTTTCGTAAGTCCATATTCACCCATCTCTTGGGTACGACACAAGACGCACCGAACCTCGTCGGCGGTTTCCCTGCAACTTCGCCCGCCTTCATCGACGCAGCGACGGGTACCGTCCTCTCCCGCGCTGCGCTCCGTTCATATGCTCTCCAATTTGCTTATTCTCTCCACAATCTCCCAACACCACTCGCACATCCTGGCACCACCATCCTCGTCTTCTCTCCCAATAATGTCCTATGGCCGATCCTCTTGCACGGCGTCGCTGCAGCTGGGTTCCGTGCCACCCTCGCCAACAGTGCCTTCACCTCCTCCGAGCTCGCTTACCAGTACACAAACGCCAGCGCCCACCTCGTCTTTACCCACCCCACCCTCCTCCACGTCGTCCAGGACGCCCTCAAGTCCCTCGGCTGCACAGAATCTGACATCCGTTCCAGAGTCGTCGTCATGACTTCCCATTGGCTCACTGGCGTCCCTGATCATACCTCCACAGACTTTGCACACTTCGTCCCTCTAGGTGTCTTCTTCGGACGTGGTGCCCTTCCACATGAAGTCTCCTTTGACGGCGATCGATCAAACGAAACCTTGTATCTCTGCTACTCCTCTGGGACAACCGGAAAACCAAAGGGCGTCGAGACGACACACTACAACCTCGTCTCGCTCATCGAGATTCTCAGACCGGGCTGGCCGACCACTACCCCGTGTCTGACTCCGACCCTACCCAGCGACACCCGGGGCCCGCAGCCGGACGTGTTTTTCGGCGTGTTACCTTATTACCATATTTATGGTGCAATCAAATTGTTGCTATTTCCACTCTCGTTGGGTACTCCCGCGGTGGTCATGGCCGGTTTCGATCCGGCGCGGTTTTGTGAAGCTGTGGAGCGATATAGGGCCACGCTGCTATTGGTCGTTCCACCCATGTTGGTCGTGCTCGCCCGTCACGAAGGCGCGTACCTCTGATCCTTTTACTAACCATTTGATATCTGTGTTGACTTCCATCGACAGCCATCGAAAAGTACGACATGAGATCAGTACATACCGTCTACTCTGGCGCTGCCCCATTGGGACCAGACCTCGTAGCCACCATAAGGAAGCGTTTGCAAAATGTTGGTGCCGACGTCGTCGTCTCTCAGGGTGTGTCCGCCTTGTCGTTCACGCCAACCGGTTCGCTCACGTTCCCTTAGCGTACGGTCTCACAGAAACTTCCCCGACGATGATAGTATTACACCCAAGGGACGCCAACGCGCACATTGGTTCTGTCGGACGAGTTCTTCCAAACCTGGAAGTGCAACTGGTTCGGGAAGACGCAGGAGAGGTGAGCATGAACAGTTATCTCTCTCACGTGTTTCTGTTCATCATTCTTCGATCACTTATACATGGCGCTACAGATCATTACTGATATCGAAGGTGCTGGCGAGCTCTGGGTCCGAGGACCCACTGTGATGAAGGTATGTATAGGAGCTAGTGAGCCCTTGCAGGTTGTTCATGTAGAGCTGTCGTCAGGGCTACTTGAATAATCCCAGTGCGACGGCGTCATCGATCACCCCCGATGGCTGGTTCAAGACGGGCGATATCGCGATCAGCGACGCCGAGGGATTCATCACCATCATTGACAGACGGAAAGAACTCGTCAAGTACAAGGTGAGCATTCCCGTGGGTCAATGCAATGGCAGTGATGTTAATGCGTCGGTGCCTCTTGACAGGGTTTCCAAGGCAAGTCGGCTGTACATGGTAATAGAATGCCATATTGTTAACCGCAGGGTGTTGCAGTCGCACCCGCGGAGATCGAGGCGTTGCTTCTTCAACATCCAGACGTTGTGGATGCCGCTGTCGTCGGCGTGTATAACGAGGAGGAAGCCACCGAGTTACCAAGGTGGGTTGAACTTTGTTTCATCCTATCCTTCCCTATTTAAACGCCTCCAGGGCATATATTGTACCCACACGTCCCGTCGCGCCACGCGAGACAGCAACACTTGCACTCGAAGTGCAGACATGGGTCGCTGGTCGGGTGGCTCCACACAAGAAACTGCGTGGAGGAGTCGTTCTCGTGGATCTGATTCCGAAAAGGTGGGGGAATGATTGATGTCGATGAGGAAATGCTGACGTGCTTCTGCACAGCGCGTCGGGCAAGATTCTACGGCGCGAGTTGCGTGAGAGAGCCAAGGGGGAGGTGGGGCATGGTCAAATTGGCCCGCGAACGAAGTTGTAGGGTGATACCAACTAGGCACTGTAGAACAGCTACGGCTGTATTTTCGCTTGGCTTTCGATTTACCGATGTATGGTGCTCACAGGTTGAACAGATTGGATTCAATCTGTTTACAAGACACAATAATGTGAACAGTGCATAGCAGAGGGCCAGGAATGCGTCCGCCCTCCCGGCTCCACAATCGAAAGGTATGAATCTATGATCTAGACGTCTCAAAAATCAGTGTGTTGCCTAGTGAAAAGGAGGTGACATGACTGATCGCGTTTCACGTCAAATCTGTTCCCTCTAACACCGCTCGACA
>JBBPTB010000836.1:0-13450 GCA_038093875.1 Boletus tylopilopsis
AAGCGTGCTCTCTTCGAGTCGCCGATTGAGTAAGGCCCTAACAGCTTGTGTTCATATAATCATGTCTCATACAGCTGGATCTTCCTCGTGCACGAGGTAGTCCAAGCCTGCATGAGCGATGACATTCTCCTGGAAGAGACTGAGTATAATCTCAGCTACACTTTCATTGAAAGAAGAGGATTGTGAATCATGATGAGTCATAGTGGAGGAGTGGGCAGGTGGGTGATGGTGGGAGCCTTCTGTGATTCCCCAAGCTCAACTTGCACAACATTGTTGTCAGGGTCATGACAACTGACAATTGTTTAGAGTTGCAGAGCACTCAAACGCTTACATTTTAAGCTTTGGCATGTGATCACAGAGGCGTCAGGGAAAGCGGGACAATGAAAGTGGAGTGACCTGAATTACTCAACTTGAAACCATGTAAAGAGAAGTCTCTTATCCATATTCGACCATGATATGTAGCACAACATGCATGATCCGGTGCTGGCGCAGGTGCCACTGAACCTAAACCTACAGATAGTGGGGGAGAGCAACCTTGAGTTGGAGTTCATCTCCCTGAGCCTACTGAGATGTCTAAGAGATGTAACTCACAAGTTCCCAATTATAACATCCCTGGTCGTGCTGTTGACTTATGTACATTCTTTATTGTTCGGTGATAGACCCATTAAGGGTATGGGTACGGGTTTGAACTGTATGATATTGGCATACCCAGGCACAGGTTCACCATGACAGTGCGTTTGCATGCGAGTGCAGTGCTCTCCCACCCATTCTCAGTTGCACCCTTACCTGTGGATATGGACCTGTGACAGGTATGGATATGGGTAGTACAAGTAGTGATGTCCAGGGGAATACCTGTGATATTGCCTAGTTTCTCGTGCATTCCAACAGTGATAGGCATGGATGGTAGGTGCAAATGGAGGGTGGTGACAGGTGAGGACCCAGATGAGCCATGTTGCAGTAAGGGAAGAAGATTCAGTACCTTGATGACAAGTTCAAGTATTGGGGTACGATTTTGACTGAGAAGATACCACAAATGTATTTTACAGCCATAAGGTCATAGAAGATTAGTTTCCTTCACACAATGCGTCCAGAATCTCTGTCAGAACCTTGGTTTGCTTCTCCAGCATAGCCATCACATCTTCCTGCAACACCTTTGTCACACCTTTCAAATTATCCATGTGAGAGGTGATTGGGCTCATACTGTTCTTCATGTTCAAACGTTCCTGCAATGCACCCAGAATCTCTGTTAGAATCTCTGTTTGCTTTGCCAGCACAGCCTTTGTATCTTCTTGCAATCCCTTCATCACTCCTTCCAGGCTATCCATGTGGGAGGTGACTAGGCTCACATCAAAATTGAATGGAGCTTGAAGGTGACACCGCTTAGGAGCATGTGGCATAGAGCCTGCCTGACTTGGAGTGTTCGAGTTGATCAACCCAAACATTGGACCTCCCTTGATGTGAGTCGTGTGACATGGAGTCTATAAAATATTTGTTATAAAGTTAGATCTTACGCAGTATGCAGAATATACACCTGAGGTAGAGAATCAACCAAATCATCACTGTATTGTCACCTTTTCAAGAATGGTTGATTATGGCTGTCAGGAGGGGACTTCTTTTGCAAAATGTTAGAGCATGTTGAAAATAAAAATGTGAATACTTGCCTCTGCAGGGATTGTGCTTTGTGGCTTGAAGACATCAAGCAGAGATCAGGGCAAATGGTGTTTGATTGGCTGAAGGGAGTGCCGGTTTGGAGGACTCAGAGCACTAGTGTTGGTTATCAACTCCCTGAAGCCATGGCGAGGAGTCTGTTATCTGTCAGTGTGATGGGTATACAAGTGAGATGACACATATGTACCTGAGGTTGCCCAAGTTTGAGATCATCGTCAGACCACTACCTCAAGCGGTTGGTAGTGACATTGTTGGACACAATAGTCTTCAAGTTGTGTCCAACCTTGGAGGAGGGACTGTTTTTACAAGTATTCCAAAAGAGTGGTTGTACTAACCGGCATTTCTTCGTTGGTCACAGTTGTTGCTGCTGGGACAGTCAGCAACGGAGATACCACTTGCGCCTTACAGTGTATGTAGCAGCCATTCTTATCTACTGGGAGTCCCTGGCCATATGACCTTGGCTTCAGTTGACCATCTTCATCATAGGATGGTGTGTAAGCTTTGTAGGAGGCAGATGAACTATGGTCAGTGGCCTCTGGGCAGAGATCTCTCAGCTTGGGCATGTCTGGACTTAGGACCGGACAACCAGCTCCATGGTTCACAGCATATTTCAGTAAGCTGCATTCTCATTCTGCCAGATTCTTGGTCTCAGATTAACTGGGCCTCAGCACTTAGCGCTCAGCACTCAACAGTCCTGGAGCACTGGATCATGATCATTTGGCTTATGCAAGTTCATGATTCTCTGCCTTCCCTGACTGCTGATTTGGGCTTTTTACAGCACATATTTACCCTGATGCTCATGATGTACTAGGTGAAGCATAGCACCATTGGTGAGAAGGACCAGCTCATTTTTGGGTGGTAAAAAATATCATTACATCCCGGGTACCACTGCATTCATTCAGTCACCAGTATGGACTCTCTGTAGGAGTCCAGGTGACAACAATGCCATGTGTTGCATGGGGGTGAACACCAAATGGGTGATTGGGTCCGTTGACGCCACAGGAGTGGTCTAAAGGGGTGAGGGTGCTACAATGCCAGCAGGGTGGGGTTAGACTTGTCAGCAACACACAATTAATGGAAGGGAAAAGGTACATACTTGGCGAATCTAAAGACTCATCAATGAAAGTGCCAGACAAACAAGATAGACACTTACACCTCGGGGATGCAGGGCTGAATGAAGGACTGGTTGGCAAGTACTGCGGAGACGTAGGACTGAATGATGGTGATTGCAGACTATATGTAGTTGACATGGGTGAGAATGACAGCAACATTGGTGAATATCTTGGACTCAAGGGGGAGTACCCCAGAAATGTAAGCTTGGAGGCCAGTGACCAGAGGACAGTTGGAAAGTGTGCCATTGAGTTGCTGGAGGACAAGAGCAGTAAGCATAATGGAAGAGTGGAGTTCCATCTTGTTGAAGGGAGATGATGTCGATGGGTGATAACTTTGAGGTCTGCTCATGGCCAGACAGTGCTGATGGTTGATGTTGAGGCTAGCGAGACAGGCCTGTCGCTGACTTCACGGCTATTCCAGCCTTATGTCAGCAGTGTCTGCCAATCCACACCAAGAATTTCCAAGACAATGTGGGGCATGGTTGTTAGTTACCAGAACTAGCAACATTACCATCAGACAACCAGAATGAGTTCATGCTTGTCATCATGCTTGTACAATGCAGCGAAGTCTCCCCTTCCATATAACAAGGAACCTGGTAAACGATGAGCTTATCATAGTCCTCTGGTGAAAGAGGTGAGCTCACCATCCGTCCCACACACATGCTCATCACACATGGTGTGTACGGCATCGTGCGGGATCCAGCGTACACAGGTGCATTCGGGCTCAGAGTGGCATGGCTCTTGTTTGTGCTGGATCGGCAGGGGGTCATTGTGGCTATGTTGGTCTGTACATGTGGGCCTGCATGGCCAGACATGTGTGGGAATGGGAACAGGGACAGGGACAGCCAAGGGGTGGTCACAGCCATGTTGGCATGTGCATGGGCGATGGGGTTGAGCTTTGTAGCAGTGGGCATGGTCGAGTGGATGAACAAGGAAGACACAATGCTTGAAGCACACTTTGGAGAAGCATGGCAGACAAGGGTGAAGCAGATGCCTTGGTGGTTGGTTCCCAGCATGTACTAGCCTCAGCAATGAACTTGAACGTGATGATGCTGACCATCATGGTGCTGACCTGCCAAAACGATTAAAGAAGGTTAGAAGACATAAAGGATTCAACCTACTTGAACAGGAATGTTGCAGTGGAGGTGTTGGACATGAGTGGGATGTGTGCCTGAGAAGTCGTTTGGTAGGGATCGGTGCTCTTGTTTAGAGGAGGTCCTGGGATGTATAGGGAGCATACGGATCACCTGTGGAGTGAATGTAGATGCCAGCTTCTACCTCGGCATCATGGAGGCAGTTTCGTTTCTGTTCTTCCATGTTGAGATGATGTAGGTGGTCTTTGAGGGAATGGAATACGGCCTAAGACAATAATGCCTACATAGTGAGCAAAATGAACAATGTCCTCATAGGTTGCAACCAATCAATGAAGAGCCCACCTTGGACTGCATGCAAAACCCATCCAGCACCAACCCAACCCCAAAAGCATCCATGTACTGCTGATCTGCTCAATGGCTACCTGTCAAGGCCAGTCAGAGCTCCGTGCCACAGCCTATTGCTCTGACCTGGAAGATGTGGGGTGGGAGGAGTCTTGGGTCCTAAAAGTCTCTGGTGTATTTTTGGAGGATAGAGCTGGCATTCAAGGGCGGCAAGTATACAATAAGCCTTGTCTTCAGGAGAGTTCTAGACAAATATTGTGAGTTGCTATCACATCTGATTGGCAAAGTGAAAACCAACATTTGACAAAGTCATGAATGGGTGGGTGGTAGCATTGTCTTCTTGGCAGATGGGAGGACATGGGTGGGGTAGTATGGACTACGACAGACGAAAGCCTTGCAAATCATATCTTTGAACTCCCTCAGGCTGACGGGATCAATGTTCATGCTCTCTCTCCATCTGGTTGATCTTGCAAAGTTGGGACATTCCCTGAGTGATGATGGGCCAGGACTTGTTTGAGTTCATCACAGATGACCTTGGGCTGGAGATGAGTATGAACACAGATACAAATAACCGGTAACCAGAAGGACCCATGGTTTGAGGTCTGCTCATGTCTTATGTCAGCAGTGTCATTAACAAGTGTCTTACAGTGGAAACACCCATTGTTGTTGTCAGGCAAGACAAGGGGAGAGGTATGGGCCTGGGGCAGGACATAATGATGAGGACTTGGACGATGCAACGACACAATGACTTGCCATTGCAATAATGACACACCATCACACACTCTCTCATCGTACCCACACACAGGTTCACCTGTGGGTTGGTAATGTTCACCATCAACTGCCTTGGGATGTCGCCACACACCAGAGTACAAGGGCGGTGATGCAGTGTCATTGGCAGCACAACGATGCCCACTAGTAGCTTGCGATCAAGATGAGGAAACCTTCATACTCCTGCCAGCAGTGAATTATATCCATGCTGATCTGCTGTATCACTTATGTTTACATGTTTACAACATTCATCAACCTGAAACCTCTGGCTGACTGGAGATGCTGCTCATTCAATATCGTCATTCATCATTCTACCACTTGCGGATCTGAAAGTCCCTGAGGTACAACATCACCTTTTGATCACTTCTTCACGGGCTTTGGTACAGACCAAAAGGTACAGGTTGTGCTTTCAGAAAGTGTCTAAACCTTGAGTTTATCCTTCTTAGGGACATGAGATGAGTATGAGAAAATACGATTTGACCCACTGCCCACAGTGCCCATTCATTTCCCTTGTTTGCCCCATCACCCATGCTGTCTTGCCAAGACAGTTATCACTGACAGCTGCTGTGCTTTTTCTGACCTGGTGAGCAAATGAATCTTTTGACCTGCTTGGTGTGCAAGTTAACGCCTAACACTTTCATGCAATATTCCAGCTTGTTCATCATAACATGCATCTAACATTGATCATAACCCTACTAATCACTCTCACCTTGTATCTGATGGAGGGACACTTCAAATGTTCTGCTCCACTGTGTGGGCAGGTGTTCAACTCAAGTGGTGCCCTCCTTTGTCATCATCCAAGCTGTCTACACTATCAACAGCAGGCTGTATCTACATGAGAAAAGGCTTGACAAAAGCGCCTATTGCTAGCATCCAGCACATGAAATGGTTGTGTCTCCAAGCGGCCAAGGTCTGAACAAGATAATGTTGGTAAACTTGCCATTGCCATGTTGATGCTATCTCATGGATTTCAATAGCAACATGACAAGGAGCCTCCAGCAGACCATGAGCTGAAAACCACCATGTCCTCTCCAGCTGAAGCACTACCATATCCCCCCTTATCTGCTCTCATGGGGTCCATTGACCTCACAGCTGCCAGCATGAGCAAGAGCCAGGATATGTCTTTGGAGCCTAGGCCTTCACTGTCTGACGTTCTGGAAGCCACCCCTGGGAGCCACCCTGATATTCCAGGAAGCTCAGGCCACCCCATGTGGACGAGACGCTTGCCAGCATGATTCAGGGATGTGCTCCCAGAACCACCCCTCCCATCTTTACCTGATGAAGTGGCTCCTTCCAAATCATCCTCTGCCATGTCGTGTATATTGCCTTGTGTCATCCTCCATGTATTTGAGTCACTTCGGATGTCCTTCAATATATTTTCCATTTCTTGCAAATACCATCATTGTCCATCATATGATCCAGATTCTTTCTTGATGCTTGATCAATTATCCAACACTGCGACTGTGCATGAACCTGCGAATCCTTCATCAATGTGTGACCTACATGCCCCATCCTTACCTCCACCTCCTCCCTGGCCCTGGGCAAATATGAGCATTTGGAGGGTCATGACATGGATAATGACAGGCAGCACCCAAAAGTCTGGAGCTGAAGTCATGCATCTCATGTGTGAGGTAATACAGGCCCCTGATTTTGATCAAAGCTACTTCGGCGGGTTCCAAGTCAATGCTCAGACTCAAACAAGACAGTTCAATAAATCTGAGAATGCACCTAGTGACAACAACAGCGACCAACTACAGGACTCTTGGAAAGAGTCAACCATGAGCATCTTGATACCTACTTGCAAGCGAAACCCAGATGGAAACGGGCAGCCATTTGTGATCCCAGGACTGTTCCACTGCTCTTTGACTGCTGTTATCCAAGCTGCATTCACTGCAAAGGGTGCAAAATGGTACCATCTTACACCATTCAAACGATTTTGGAAATCACCTACCACTGGTCAAGAACAGCGCATGTACGATGAACTATACACCTCTGATGCATGGATCATGGCACACAATGACCCACAGAAGCAGTGGCGCAAAGACAGATGCAACCTGGAGAAGATAATTGCCGGAATAATGATCTGGTCTGACGCTACGCATCTTGCACAGTTTGGTAACGCATCCGCCTGGCTAGTATACCTTTTCTTCAGGAACCAATCAAAGTACACCCGGGCTTGTCCAGATTCAGGGGCATGTCACCCAATCGCCTTTATTCCAACTGTAAGTTATTCAATCTGACATTGTTTGTTTGTTCAGGTCACTTAGATCTATGGAAACAAGTTGCCAGAAACTGTAACTAAATTTGTAACAAGCATCACGAAAAAGAAGTCCCTTAATGACATTTTGGCACACTGCAAAAGAGAATTGTTCCATGCCATATGGAGAGTGCTATTGGACGACAAATTCATTGATGCCTACCAAAATGGTATCATCATCAAGTGTTACGATGGCAAGCTTCGGCAAGTGTTCCCTCATGTCTTCACATACTCAGCTGACTATCCAGAGAAGTGAGTGGCTATGCCCTGGAATTCACCTTGAGTGACTCAGAACAATTTTAGAGTCCTACTGGCTACCATTCGAGATAAAGGCCATTGCCCCTGTCCACAGTGTCTTATCCCCAAGACGAACTTTCACCTTCTTGGACTATTGTCAGATATATCACAGAGGATATTGAAGATACATACATACATCCACGAAAAAATCATGGCTGCATGCAATGCTATTTACAAGTTTGGTTCGCTGATAAAAGGTAAAATACCAGAGGTATACCTCAAACTCATGTCGCTGGTACCTACATGTGTAAGCACTGAATAATTTGTCATGAGCATCACAAGTATCTGAAACTTCAAACAGAATGCTATAGAAGATCAGATTGGATCACTGGGATGTAATGTATATCGCATCCTTGTTGTTGACCTCCTCCACGAGTTTGAGTTGGGGGGATTCAAATCTGTCTTCAAGCACCTCTTACAGCTTTTGTATACGATTGATGCAACAATGGTACCTACCCTCAATGAACGGTCCATTAAATACCATTCTTTATATTTACATGAGATTGAGCTCCTTCAAGGTTCCATGAGATTCTGCCATTTGGAAAGGGCACCATCTGCCAATTTCCTCCCAATATGTCAGAGGCTCGTCAGTTTGCAGCCCAACACTTCAAAGACATCCTCCAGGTAAGCAACTCTTCATACTGTTTTTACATGTGTGTAGCAATTTCTCATATGTAATCACTGGCAGTGTATGATTCCAGTATTTGAGGGATTATACCCTGCTGAACACAAGAGCATCATATGAACTCTTCTATTCCAGCTTGCCCACTGGCATGCCCTTGCCAAGTTATGACTACATACTGATGATTCCCTTACTCTCCTTGATGAAGCCACTCAGTCACTTGGGCAGCAACTATGGAAGTTCCGGGATGTCACGTGCAGTGCCTTCATGACCTTAGAGCTACCCTCTGAGGCAGCGGCATGCTGGCAACAGAAGGAACACCATGATGGACTCAATACATCAAGTTCTTCTGCCTGTAATACTTCCGGTGCTCATCACCCCAAGTTGTTCAACCTCAATATGTACAAGTTACATGCTCTAGGAGACTACGTTCAGACCATCTGGTCATTTGGAACAACAGTTTCTTATACCACCCAAATTGTAAGTCGTCCCAAATTCTCATTATTTTGAGATGATACAATAACAATATTCTTTCACAAGGGAGAGGTTGCTCACAAACATATCAAAAAATTCTATCAGTCTACAAACAAGAAGAACCCTGCCGGGCAGATTGCAAAGCAAGAGAGACGGTGGAGTCAGGTCCAGTGTCAGCTTGACATATACTATACCAATCCACAAAGTGAGGCAGACTCAACAAAGGGTGCAGCTGAAGTACCAGCCAAGCTCCATCATAAATTGTCAAGATCGCCTGCCAATGCCTTTAACCTTGCCCAATACCTCCAAAGCTCGCCTGATAACCCAGTGTTCCATGTGAGCACCACTGATAAACCAATATCTGTTACGGTTTTCCCTGGTTGCCGGACCAGACATGCCAGACCCTCGTTCATTTTTCCTTCGTTCTTCACCATTCGCCCTTGACGGACAGGACACACGCCTATCCCGAAGGCCTAGCAGACGCCTTCCACCCTGAGGAGCTCATACGCTCGCTCACGCAGTGCTCATCGCCAGGAGCACACCACCAATCCACCATCATCCTCTGATGGCCCCTGAGGGGTAACCTTGTTCCCTCAGCCTTCCAACTCACGTCCGGAACGACGCTAAACTACCAATGTCCGCCATGACGCTAAACTGTGACACTCAAGGGGTAACCCTTGTTTCCTCGACACTCGCGACTCGCCTGGAGGGGCAACCTCAGACACCCTCGGCCCTAGGGGTAACCATGGACCCTAGCCCTCGCGACACGACCTTCCCCGATGCCTAGATCGGGGTATGACTCACAATGACTCATGGTTGCTATAGGCAACCCTAGACTGCCCGATGGATGAGAGTTCCCGTTGTGGCCACGATATGTTTCCCGATCCGCTCGTCATTACGCCTGCTGATCCTCGTACACCCGGACAGCAGATCCCATGTACTATAAGCTAGTTTCCTTCCTGCTGCGGAGCACCACTCTTGACCCTCCGTCCAGCCGTGTACGCCCAATGGATGAGCTTTCACATTGTAGGCATTATGTCAGGCTAGGTTCACGTTTCACCTAGCCTTCCTTTCTGATCCCGCTGGTCTCCTTGACCACCTTCCGCTCTTCCTGACAGCGGGATCCCGTTAGCCCTGATGGCCGTCTTGCCATTCAGGTATGCCCTTCGCCCCCTTCCCAATGTGGGAAGGCCATTGTTCCTCATTAGGAGGACACCCTTTGCCCAGATGGCCCGTGCACCATACTGGAGAGTATATAGATGCCAGAGTACTAGCTAGTTGGACTCTAAGCTAGTTCTACGCCATTGTTGGCTACGCCTTCGAGGCTACGCCATTGTGTACTGCAATCCCCCTGCACTTAAGTGTGCCCTTGCAATCCATCTGGTTACTGGTGTACTGGTGCTCGGACGTCAAGACCTCGTCCCTCTTGACCTCGCCTGCATTTCACACTCCTCGCTCGCCCCTCAAGTCGAGCTCGTCATAGGTCACACCTTAGTTGGTCGTTGGCCTCATCTTGTGCACAGGACGCGCACTTCGCTGGGCCTCTAGCTCACAGTGCATAAGGTTTGCCTTTGGCTGACTATTGATCCGACCTCTCCCAGACTAGCGTTTATTCCGCTTGGGCACGTGCTCGCAGTAAGCGTAACAATATCACTGTGCCAGTGTTCATGCCAGCATCCATAGGACTTCATCCCAAAACTCAAGGATCATTTACTCTCGCAGCTTCTTGACTGTGAATATGATGGTGATGAAAAGACTTTCTCGAATGAAGAGCACAATTCCTGTTATGATTGTTGTTATGATCGTTCTTTTTCTTTCCTTGTTCATCCCTTTCTTTTTCCTTATCTCTTGATCTTATCTTTCGCAGTCACGTGACATATGACGTCACATAGACTCATCCAGACTCATCTTGACTCCTCATGACTCATTCCGAGTCACGTGACATGACACGTCACAATGACTCATCCTCGGCACCACATGACTCCACGCCACGTCATTGTGACTCATCCCCTTTTCCTCTTATGGACACTTACTATACGTAGTAGTTGGTCCGTGCACAGTAGCCTGTAGTATATAAAGGACAATGTAGCACCAGAGGACCTCAGTCTTGTCCTCTTGGTTTTCTCCCTACAACCAACGTCTATCGACTCAGTCCTCCCTTCGTCTCCAAGTCTAAGCCTGTGAGTATCGACCTAGGACAGCCTTCGCTGGCTGACGCAATCATTATTTGGTTGTTGGTCGCTTCAATTGTTCAATTTCTCACTTTTCTCTTCATCATGATCACTTTTCTCTTCATCACAATGACCTTTCTTCTTCTCTTTCCTTTTTAGGTCACGTGATCAGTGATGTCATAACACCGAGTCATACATGTCATGACTCATGACTTATGACTCCATCCTTATCTCTTATCTTTCTTATCTCTGACTCATCATGACTCATACTTACATTAGACCAATAGCGATAGTAGCTCATAGCTTACCTTAGCTGGTCCGTGCGCCTCCTTGTACAGTATATAAACCCCAATCAAACACCAAAGGACACTAGTCTTGTCCTCTTGGGTTTTCCCCTACAACGAGTATGCACTCAGTTCCTCTCCCCCTCAGTTCCTCCCTTTGGCTCTCAAGTGACACCCCATTATAAGTTAGCCTTTAGTGGTTAATAAGGGTCGTTCCACTGTGAGTCTCCTTTCGATTCCCTTCAACTCTCAAGTCAACTCCTGTGAACATAGCAGCCTGAGGATTCAGCCTTAACTGGCTGAGCTCAATCATTATTGGTTGATAGGGTTGTTTCAATTCCATTCATTTCGTCAACAACCTCAACAGAGTCTTACATCCAAAATGTTTACAAATCAACTACACAACATACAATATGTGGCGTGATCAAGATACGTTACAACCAGGGCATGGCACTGCCGTTATGTTGCTCTCACATGAGGATGATCCAAATTCTCATCTGTTCTGGTATGCTGAGGTCTTGGGCGTGTATGTTCTCACAGTTAGCTACTCTGGTGTTGAGCAGCCCATGGAGTTCTTATGGGTTCATTGGTTTGGGATTGTACCTGGCTATCGCTGGGGATTCAAAAACACTCACCTTCCAAAGATCAGATTTATTCCTGTGGACACAGGTGCTGCATTTGGCTTTATTGACCCATCTCTCATCCTTTGTGCCTGTCACTTAATCCCTGCATTTGCGGACAGTCATACCAATTCATTGCTCCACTATGGTCCATCTGCTGCTCGACAACAAGTGTTTTGGACGACTGGGCAGCATACTACATTAACATGTGTGTTTCATAATTTAAGCCTTTGGAGAAACTGACATATCTATACTAGTTTCGCCGACCATGATATGTTTGCATGTTTTGCAGGTATCGGAGTTGGTCACCATGCCCAATACTGTCCTCCATCATCATTGTACCCAAATAGATGTGACAGCAACCATTTGGATCATGGGCTACTAGTACCTGACAATGATGACAATATTGATGATAGCAACACCGTGCTCGCAAATGGTAGCAGTAATCAGGGAGTCGAGGGCCCGGAGGAACTGCCCATTGGTGAAGAGCATCTGGAAGAAAGTGGCGACAACTCAGACACTGAAGAAGACCCAGAAGATAGTGAACTTGAGGATCACGAGACGTACAGTGAAGAACTCAAATCCAAGAGTAACAGTGGTGGTGAAGGCACAGATGAAGATGAAGACAAAGACCTTGGTCCTGCCTTCAAGTTCTGAAATTCAAATTTAGCAGACTAGATCACTCTGTACAGACTGCTTCAAAATGCCAGGTTTGTTGACTCCTTCATACAACAGCAGGCCGGTGTTGGATATGGCGCAGTACGCCCTAGGGTATGCAAAACCACTTGGAAAACTTGTGTCCGTGAGGTAGCATTGTGCCACGCTGGCGTGGTTGCCCGATTTA
The DNA here is from genome assembly GCA_038093875.1 of Boletus tylopilopsis. Classification (NCBI taxonomy): domain Eukaryota; kingdom Fungi; phylum Basidiomycota; class Agaricomycetes; order Boletales; family Boletaceae; genus Boletus; species Boletus tylopilopsis. The sequence goes on from JBBPTB010000836.1 coordinate 12,554, forward strand.
GTAAGTAGCGGTTAGTATGCAACATTGCATGGGAGTTCTGCCAGTATGGGGCGCTTCCCAATGTCTTTGGTATACATTGTGTTTGACTGGTCTGGTATAGCTCCAAATGCTATGGTAAGTCAATCCACTTGACTGACACCTTCTAGACTTTGTTTTGAATCTTGAATTGTCCTCAACAACACAGTGCATTCAAGTTTGGATGGTGGTAGGATCTGTCCGACCTTCATTCCAACCGGATCTGGCACCGTCAACATAATTTCTGTCATATCCGGTGCGCTCAATGCTTCCCTTCACCTCCTGCTCGCCTTCTAGGTCTCCTGGCACTCTAACTCAATGTAGCATGTATGTTGCGTCAACACGCTCATTCACATTGTCTCTAGGACATTACTTGATGCATGTGGGCATCGCCTCGTGCCATCATTTCACATCTCTGCTCCTCCCAGTTGAGTTTCCCCTGCTCTCTCTGTTCTGAGCGTATGCACTCGTGTTCTGACGCATTTCATACATACCTCCTTCAGCATGGCCCTTGTGTACCTGACATTTCCTGGTGCTGCCATTGCGTCCACATCACTTCTTGGGTCATCCAGCTTGTCTGGGGCCTTCTGAAACAATCCTATCAACCACTAAAGGCTGAGTCCTCAGGCTGCTACTCACAGGAGTTGACTTAGAAGAGGAGGGGACGACTGAGTGTGTACTCGTTGTAGGGGAAAACCCAAGAGGACAAGACTAGTGTCCTTTGGTACTCGATTGGAGTTTATATACTATACAGGGAGGCACATGGACCAGCTCAGGTAAGCTACAAGCTACTACTGCTATTGGTCCAGTGTATGTATGCGTCATGATGAGTCAAAGATAGTCAAAGATAAGAAGATAAGAAGATAAGAAGATAAGGGATGA
>JBBPTB010000837.1:0-13429 GCA_038093875.1 Boletus tylopilopsis
TTGTTATTCATTGGCGTAACTCTTTTTTCCAGGATGGCGAACAACGGTGAGCTGGTCAACTTGGCGTCTGGAATGAACTGACTTGCTCTCCAGAGCCCCAGCCAAGATCACGTTTGAGGTCTAATGTCTTCGGACACCAGCGTCTAGCTTTAGCTTGCGGCCTTGTGGCTCATTTTGAGCGCCTTGGTGTTGTAGCCGCATCAGGTTTTACAATGCTTCGTGGAATGACTGATGCTTCTTTGCAAACACATGTTCACCTCATGTTGGTCACTCCAAGTCCGACGCTATTCAAGTTTTGTATTACTTACATAAATGACTGTGGTTCTCCCATGCGGAAGCTGAGCTTGCGCAAGCTCCATCAGTAATGCAGCAATGCTTGATACTTGTGACATGGCTCCAGGGTTCCACACGCGTTACCGTTACGGGCCTCTTGGATCGGCCTTCATTGAAACAAATGCCACCACTGTGAAGAACTAAAAGCAGCCTGAGTGCATTGAAAACCTCGGATAACGAAACTCTGTCGCATGATGCCATCTGGCATGCGCTGCGCTCCCACATTCTATGAACGCTATTAGTAGCTCATTAATTTCGTCAATAACTTTATGAGGCATATCACAGCCCCCGGTTTGATGCGCTCTGGAGCTATTTGAACCTACGTCTTGCATTCTACGAGTCGTACAACTCCTCCCAAATCTTGAGCCTGAACATTTGAACGCCGCGCACATGCCAATGGCATCCTCCCAGACTCACTCCCACATAGATGCACGCAGTGTAACACCCCACAGACGAACGCCAGCGACGCCCAACAGGAGTATGCAAGGAACCTTGTCGTATGCATCGATGGCACTTCTAACAAATTTGGTCGAAACGTAACTGTTCTTTATGTTGTCTTTTTTTTTTCGCTCACAACTTGTCAGAATACGAATGTGGTGAAATTATTCGCCAAGATTAATCTGAAATCCAACCACCGCAAACAATACGCATATTATTCTAGTGGAATTGGCACGCGCCCAAGATCGCTGCATATTTTCGATCGTATAGAGCATGCAATCTCTGACAAACTTGACATGGCTGTGGCATTGTTCGTATTCGGCATAACTCGTCTGCTTGTTGACGGAACGAAGCCTTCCAGGAATCTAGAGGAAATTGTCAAGGATGCATATAGATGGTTGGCGCGAATGTATAAAGAAGGTGACCAGATATACCTATTTGGTATGCTTCGTTCTGCGTCACAACTCTCGCAATTGACCGTGACAATGCTCATACAGGTTTCTCGCGAGGTGCATATCAAGTACGGGTGCTTGCCGGGATGATACACGAGGTGTGATATGTCACCAATTGTCACGTAGTACTCATTGTAAACACGTTCTTCAGGTCGGCTTGATAAGAACGCTCACGGAGAAACAGATTGGGACGTATGTGATTGTTTTGCTGATTGCGTTACTTGTTGAACTTCTTGGTAGGGCATACGCTCACTATGAAGCCATCCGTTCAGGAAAGCCGAAGACAAGGCAAATTGCGAGAGAATTCAAGAACACGTTTTCCTGGAAGAACTTAAGAGTGCACTTCATCGGAGTTTGGTAATTTCAGTATTTTCATGCCTCGGCCAGATGCTGATCTTGACCAGGGACACTGTCTCCTCCGTGGGCCTTATAAAAAGAGATGTCTTCCTCTCGACCTCGTCCTCTGCGACACATGCTTGTCACTTTCGACATGCACTTGCTCTCGACGAGCGTCGAGTCAAGTTCATGCCAGAGTATTTCCACGAAATCAATTCTCACACGGACGACTGGAACGTTGCAAGATTCGCAAATGAACAGTGGGAATTCTCTCTGAGCGAAGACGGCGCCGATCTCCTAGAGGGCAAAACTTGTGAGGTCAAGGAAGTCTGGTTTGCTGGCAGCCACTCAGACGTGTGGGTGCACTTTTGAAACTCTTTTATCATACTGACGTTTCTTACGCAGTGGTGGCCTGAACAGACCCGGGATGTCTCATCAGGCCGGAAATGTCTCACTGCTTTGGATGCGCAGAGAGGCCGCTGCCCAAGGTCTTGTGTTGGAGCCGACTGATATAGTCTGGGTTCCAGATGATCTTGATTTTGGCATCAGTAACTCGATGACTGGTACATGGCGAGCCATCGAATATCTGCCGATCAAGCATCAAGTATCTTTTAGTGGGGCTGGTGAAAGTGCTCTATGGTGAGACTCGTGCAGTTTTGTTGGTTCACCATACTGATCTCGCGTGCGGTAGCTTGCATCGACTAAAGCCACGTCGCATCATACATGGCCAAAAGGTTCATGCTTCTGTTTTGTATGCAAATGCATATAGCCCGCATGCAACGCGAGGAGAGGGTTTTGACATCCTCATCGCGCGGTTTGGGGTTGAAGACACAAAATTGAACGATGAAATCTGGGAGACAGGATTGTTTGATGATACCGCGGCGCAACAGTTAGTGACCCGGCTAAGTAGTCCTCATGACATTGCGCCAATAGACCTCAACGGGTTGTTGTTCATGTTGCGATTCGGTGAGTTTCGTCCTTTTTATCCCAATTTATCCACAATTTATATCATTCAGAGGAGGGTAGACGATGCGTAAGGAACGTACCTCGCTGGCAAGACAAGTTTTTCAAGCTCGTTACGGACCAGAATTGTGCACCACTTGTCAGGCTTGTCGCCATCATTGCCTTCCACGAAGCTTGTGGGTGTCTTATCTGCGACATCACGTTATGTCGTGTGTAATCTTTTGTTACAGCCTGTGGTTCCGAATTCCACTCGAAAGGTTGTGTAGTCCTTCCCAATGCGCTTTTGCAACGCGTTTCTGATGCCCGGAAGTGTCTGGATGACATTCTGGCCGCCCAGAAGCATCGAGATGGACCCAAAGTAGTCGCTCTCCTTAGACCGTTGACGAAGCACCCTGTTCTCCGAGAGATCTTTCTCACAGACGAGGCCTTGCAGACTCTTGTCAAGTTGCTCGATACGATTGTTGAACAGTTGACAGGAAATTTTGCACAGGCAATGGATGGTCTAAACTGCCTGTTACTGTGCAGTCCGTTGTGACCCTTGTATGTCTGGTGACGTACTCATGATGCATTTAGCGGACACACGTATACTTCTCATTACGGAGCTCGGGGAGAACCCACCGAATTCCAACGTGTGCAGACTTTCTCGGATCTTGCAGGTCAAAGGTAAGAGCTAGCTTGCTCATTCGCAACTACACCAAGACATCCTTTTAGACTCGCAGCTTTTAATTCCTGCGTTGCGCATGGTGTTGACCCTCTCGCGGCTGCCAGAAGGTAGGAACTCACAACTATGTCAATGGAGCGTGGCGATAACATAGCAATAGCGAAACATCTGTGCCACGTAGTGAAACCTAGGGTAAAGGAACTGGCTAGAAAAGACAATCGCCTGGTTGGTGTCCTCGCTGTCGAAATACTGGTTGCACTGTACGACTCGGATGACCAGGGTAGGTAGCCCATTATCATCCTTGTGTTTCCTTTCTTTGACAAACGTTTAGATCGACTGAACGTCCGCAATCCAATCATTCTAACAAATGTTGCCAATGCTTTGGTGCACTTGAACTCAGGCAGACACGGTTCAAAGGATGGCGAGGATCGTGCCGTGGATCCTGGAGAACGAATACTGTGTGACCTTTTCGGGCTCCGTGAGTGACAGGGTGTTTCATTCGAAATATGAGTGCGATAACCCTTGTGTTAGACGCCACACACCTCAGTGAACACCAGAGCAGGCTCATTGGGGAACTGAAAACGGCTGTTCAGAAGGGCAATGTTCGTGAGCGTACCGCTGCTACGATGACCCTTTTGAAGCTATGCGAGAGTAAGTCAGATAGCCGTGAGATACGGACTTGAACTCATGTTTCGTTAGGTTCAGTCATCCGTGCTCATCTCTGCAAGATCAACTTGTTGGATATCTTCATTAGCCAGCTCTCTCGTAAGGGGAGCGCCTTACTGGCTGCATACGCGTTGGCTGTTTGTTTGAAATACGGTGAGTGGCTTCGGGTGCCATCAGGCTCACGCTGCTAATGAGATAATTCAGCCGATATGAAGGACCCCATCAAGAGCAATGAAAACCTTCCGAAACAAATTGTTGGGATGCTGAAACTAGATTATTTTGATGATGCTGTGGGTCAAGTCGAAGGCTTCCAAATATTCGGGGATATCATGCAAGACGGTAATGAGTTCTCCGTTTATTCGGACAATCTGGCTTTTGATAGTGATTCATTTGCTTAGATGACCTGCGGGAAAAGATCGAGGAATGCAATATCACCGAGGTTCTAGATATGAAATTAGGAAAGGGGAAGCTGAAGGAGATTCGGACGAGTCTGATCTGCTTGGACATCCTCAGGTCTTTCAGTATGTGATGGGAATGACAGCACCAGTACAATGTTGCTGAGGGACTTTGTAGAGCCAAATGGTCCCTGGACTCGTGACCTTGTTAACCAAGGCTTGGAGCATTTGAAGAACCCAATATGGAAACTTCAGAAAGCAGGGGTGGCGATCCTTTCCGCTTTAGCCCAGACAGGTATGCATTAATGGTGCACGATCTCATGAAATCTTTGGTGATCCATGACTAGGACATGGCGTGGCGAGCATCAGACCCCACATACACGAAGTCGTACAAATGCTTCTTCCGGAGGGTTATCTGCCGATTGCGCCACAACCACAACCACCCGCAACAACCACCGAGTTTCCATACCGTCAACCATCTACCACGCCAGACGCACCGCACCGGCCGCCTTCATGGATGATGGGACCTGCAAGTGCATTGCGTATTTTGGTGCTAAATGGCAAGTATTCCTTGGCGTCTGATACAGACGTTGCAACTGACGTGATGGCTTGTTCCAGAGACATTGCGAGCTCGTACAAGGAGGTCAATCCAATACGTCAGCTTGAAACACTTATATCTGTCTGGAACTCTCGTCGACAAGACAGATACATCACCGTGGCAAGTCAACACTCCGAACCGAGGCAAGCTATTTTCTGCATATGGCGTTTTGAGACTCAGGCAGCCCTTTTTGTGTCAATTCAGCGGACGTGATCAACATGCTCGAGGAGATAATCAAAATCGTCGACGGCGAACTGTTAGCAGAAGGTCTCATGTCGATCGGGGATGCTGTTCCACCCCATATCCAGCATTGGAACCGACTCATGGCGTCACTCCGTGATCGGGCTGTGGCAGTATTCATTGTCCTCCCCGCTTTACTTGGTATCTCTGCATTGGCTCTCCTTGGTGTAATGATGTACTCGCCATTTTATATATCTAGCCGGGTGTATGAGTGCGTTCCGGATACCGACTTTATAAGTGCGATCATATTGACATGGACGGTCATCTAGTTTCTTCAAACGACTGCCATCACGCTACAGGCATAGCCGCATCCCAGATGATCCAAGAGGTAGTGCGACCCCAAGTGAGGTTTTAAGTGGATCACCCGAAAGGCAACCCAGATGCCAGATGCCCGGTGGGTGAAATCTGCTTGGTTTTGAAGACTGTTGGATGTTTATTCATCTCTTTCAGAAGAGATTTGTGAGGGCGAAATATCTGAGGGACCTGGACCAACGCAGCGTCCATGCGAAGGACAACCCAGACGCCGGATGCCTGGTGAGCGAAATCTGCTTGGTTTTGAAGACTGTTGGATGTTTATTCATCTCTTTCGGAAGAGATTTATGAGGATGTAATATCTGAGAGACCTCAAGCAATGCACGGTTCACCGAAAGGACAACCCAGACGCCGGACGCCTGGTGAGCGAAATCTGCTTGAATTTGGAGACTTTGCAGATTTATTCATATCTTCCAAAAGAGACTGATGAGAGTGAAATATCCGAGAGACCTCAAGCAACGCACGGTTCACGCGAAAGACAACCCAGACACCAGATGCCTGGTGAGCGAAATCTGCTTGAATTTGAAGACTTTGCAGATTTATTCATCCCTTTCAGAAGAGATTGATGAGGGTGAAATATCTGAGAGACCTCAAGCAACGCACAGTTCACGCGAAAGACAACCCAGACGCCAGGTGCTTGGTGAGCGAAATCTGCTTGAATTTGAAGACTTTGCAGATTTATTCATCTCTTTTAGAAGACGAGAGCCCTCAAGATGTTGAACCAACACGTAGCCAGCATAGCCAACTCGGAACACCTGGTGAGTTGAAATCAGCTTTATGTTCAGACACTATAATGTTCATTCACATGAAGAAAAACAACCGAGACTGCGAACTACCAATGCCTTGGTACGGTCACCGGATATGATCGACTCTATATATGCATCAAACTTGTTTTAGCCGATAGCGTTGTATGAGTATGTGGTATACGGACATATTTGATGCCCAGCAGCGCTGCTCAGTATGCGTACCGACTTACAGACTATGTAGTTGCTTGCCGGGCTCACAACAGATTCAGATATACCGGTAAGCTGGTAGGTGATACTCAGGATAAAGAAAGTCAGGCCAGCATTGCACATTTATTATTGTTTTGCGTTCAAATTTCGTGCTGGCTGTTTGAAATCTCATCAAAACGAGTACAGAATCCACTTTACCAAAGGCACTGCTACCGAAACGACAGCACGTTGCACTTTGAGTGAATTGAGCTCCAAGCAGCCGCGGCATAAGACCCTTCAAGCGATCAGCCAAGATGCAAACAGTGGTCATAATTTCCACCCTGGTTGGCACCCCACCAGCTGGGGAAAAGATGAGCCGTACCCGCTGCGCCTTGTATGGCAAAGGACAGAATGAATATCATCACTTGACACCCACCGTCCAGAGCTGCGAAAACAATACGTGAGAAGTTGCGCAAGACATTATTGAAAAGGAGAAACGAAAACACACCCGCAGCGACGATGTAGTTGTATTTCTGGAACCAGCGAGGGCGCTGCGTTCTGATCCACCACTGACAGAAGAAGGCGACCGAAAAGGAAGACAAGACGGCAGAGTTGATGCCCACGCAGAGATACCCGAGTGTCGCGCTAGATCAATGGGCTTGAGGGGAAAGGGACGCTCGATGCGAAAGATTAAAGCGCATACCAGATAATAGGTGTGTATAAATAGTCGGCACGGAGCTTCGGCCAGTAACGATGGACGAGCCAGAATGGCACTGGCGCGACCAGCCCGACCAGATAGGAACAGCAGGACCCATTGGTACCTCTTACCTACCGAAAATAGCTCGTAACCAAGACCGCCCCATGCCACCGCCTGCGAGTTGTATTGTTGAGGTTGTTGTCCGGACCAGATATTCGTTCCTTGTACGGAGAGCAGGATTTCTTCTTGACTGTTGATGATGGAGTTCATGATGACTAGAAGTGAGTGTGAGATTTGTAGTAAAATGAGCTACGGGACCTTACAGTAGTTTAAGATGGCCCCAAGAAGAGTACCGATGATCTGGGCGGTAAAGGAAGCACGAGGAGGGAGTTTTGCATCTGTTTTAATCCATCAACCCGGTTCCAGATCATATCCTAAAGGACCTACACTGGCCGATTTTGAGGTCACGGAGCAGCAGACCAGCTTGTGAGACGCAGTCTGAATAGAACCATCGAATGGTGTTTGTGAACGGTAATCACACAAGTACAAAAAAGTGAACTTACTATAACTATACAGAACAAAGTACATGTTCGCCATTGGTTTGCCAGGATGCAAGCATGCTGCAATCATCTGCACGAAGGTTTCTATCCGCATGTTCAGCAAACCTGCGTTGACACTGATGATCAGAGGGAGCTCACGAATCGAGACGCCAGAACCCGTAATGGCGGACAATGCTCCGAGCAAGAGGATGAAGACCGTCGCTAGGAGCACGGATATGATGAAGCTCCACCACGGAAAGGTAGAGTTGTCCTTATAGATGACAACAAGACCCATTATAAATGATACGACGAATGTGAGATAATACCAGGTGTTTGGGGCGTCAGGTACTGAGAATGCGGGAACGGTCGACGCTGGTTGTCAAAATAACTGTAACCGAAGTCTCACCTTGAGCATTTCAGCATAATGGGGGTCTATCTCTTCCCCTTCCTTGTGTTTCTCCCGCATGCCATCGTCGTTCCAAAACTTCCAGTTAATGTTTCTCCACGTAAATTCTTGCCACAGCTCACGAAGGTTGGAAGGTGACATCCAGCTCCAGGCATCATGCAGATCATCACGGTTCCAGAGGAGTAAATGCGTGAATGTAGCTGCCAGACCTAGGTTTGTGGAAAGAAGATACATAACCCAGGTTCCAGCATAGTACGGCAGTCCTTGCTCTGCAAGAAGCTTGGGGTCAACTTCATAATTCGAGTTCAAGATCAATAATTGGTCGTACACAGTACCATTTTCATAGAACAACAGTTGAGAGAGCTATCACTTGAAATTAGTGCGATACAAAGAATATACCATATTGACACATACGAACGAGAAGTTTTGCGAATTCCAGATGTTCTTGTAATAGACGCCGATGAAAATGATCCTAACAGGAGCATATCAATAATTCGACGACAGGGCGTTCCATTGAGCACGCACAAACACAATATATATCCAATAAAAGTGGAAACCTATATCGTGTCATATTCATTAATAACATACTTTGCTTTTAACCTATTTGCGTCCTCAGGGGAGTCGCCGTGGCACTACTAGAAATATACTACCGATTGGGATATCAATCAAGTTACTAGCGTCAGTCTCACGAAAACTGACCTGCCAATCAAAGGAAATGGAGAGCAGGCCCAGCCCTTCGTTTCCATTAGATCCACCAAATACTCGGCTGACTGTCGCGCTGTTTGGTGCAGCGAGACAAAAGATCGAAACGCCGGTGAGAAGAGGGAATATCCACTCCGGAAAGAGTTCCCATATGAAGATTCTGATATTCTGACTTGAGTCATTAACCAAAAGATTAACATTGTGTACCCACGCCCCGAAGACAACATAAAACATCTTGAGTTTGTTTGTGGCGAGCAGTCGGACCGTCACGGAAGAACGCATCGAACATGGATATAAGTGGAAGCACACCTGGATACAGCATCTTCGAGGGATACAGTAGGACCGCTTGTGTTGTCGGGGGGATATCAGTGGATGTCTACGAAATCGAGGCAAACTCACGTCTGAGTACACCTCCGATGCCGTAACCAAGGAGCTGGCTTGAAAACAACAAGAAAATGGAGGTTGCAGCGTCGGGGGTCATGTTGTAATACAGGCGCTGAACGGCAAGGACTTTGGTTGCGAGAGCAGAGTTTGCCGCTGCACCGGCCATGACAATGATGAAAACGTTCTCCTTTTTGTTGAATGGATGCTGGTCCACGAAGGTGAGCTTATGGAATGCGGGGATGATGGAAGCTCACGGGGTTTAGATACCGAAGTAAACCGCGGCGAGGAATGAGCGTCTCCATCGCCAATCCCAGAACATAAGAGATGATCGCAAGAAACATTGAGGATACTCCAACAGTTTGCTGACAATAATCGCGTGAGATAAAGTAATCTTGTAGAGGGAACAGTGAAGCATACCGGTTTAAAATAATAGATCTCGGCTGTATTGTACGGAAATCAGGGAGGAAATATACAGGGAAAATTGACGCACCCAGAGAGCCACCAAAGGCAGAGAGACCAAGCCCGAAGAAAGCGCGGAAGGTCCATGGATTGAGGGACGGATCGTCATCGACAGATATGACGTGCGTTGCAATTTCACGTGTACTTTCAAGGACGATGTCTGAGGCATCATCCGTGAGTGGGTTCACTATCTCCACATCTGTCTTTGCGAACTGTGAGTTTTCATCCTTCTCCAAGGATATTTGGTTGGTGGGGCTGGGAACGGTAGCGGGATAGGCGTCCAACTGGAAATTGGAACCTTGATCGATCATGAGGGGAGAAACCCGGCGGGAACCGTGCAGCGGGTTAATTGGGAGGGGGGTGGGTTATTTGAGTATAGTTCTGGAAATGACATGCGATAGCCAGTTAGGTTCTCTTACAAACCAGAGCCCTGTGTCATTGGTCTAACCGTATTCCGTTGTGGTTCCAGACGAAAAGTGATATAAAGTTGCACGGCATCCCTTCGATGGCCGAACCGAATAAGGCGGGATTCATGTGCAACAAATAAATTGTGTGAACCTGTCAAGAAGTTGTGCAACCGATCACGAGAGATTTGACACTTACCAAGGGGGGTATAGCAGGGCATAGCATATAGCCTACCGCATGTTTCATGTGTTTCACCAGCTCATTTGCAGACGCAGCAGGATTCGTGTCTATACAGTAGTATGATCATCATGTCAAAGTAACTGTCAGATCAGTCAGTTCGTGGGAATGGCCCACTGGACTAGCAAAACGTCACACGAAGTCACGCAACCAAAAGCCTCTGCTCATGCTGACTGCAGATACAGGACTAGAGGTGGGGTTTATATACAACGAGAGACCGGGACATTGGGGCCAAGGGTGCTGGGTAAAGGGTACGAGACATGTCAATACCTTAGATACTACGAAACAGGGTGACTAACAAGCGGTGGTGATAAAACAAGTAGTCGGCGTGCGTTCGGCTGAAAGGGTTCGGCTAAGAACGGACGAGTGTTTGGACCATAGTGTAGCGACAGCTCGTTAGTGTGATTGTTACACCCACTCAGTGCAACAATTTCTAAACCAAGTTTCGATCGTCTCGATTCAGAAGGCTTTTTAGAGGCTGCGTGCATGGCGTTACCTTCATCGTTCTAAACTCTGGCTCTGCGTACTGACATATTTGATTTATGTAGTAGCTGACTTGCGGGAACTTCAGACATTTAGTCAAACATGAGCTCAGTAGTTCATCGCCGCGGCCGAAGGTTGCTTCATGGACTTCTCGCCAAGAGTTTGACAACATCGAACCAACCACAGAAGATTCAGATTTGGAATCGGAGGTGTACGCTGCCGCAATTAGTAGCCGCTCTATGGGCTTTATCTGTTATCTGTTGCTCAGAACATGGCGTGGCTGTCACAGAAGAGTCATCACATGCACGAGATGCGTCTTCAACCAAAGGCGACTGTCGGCGACCCAATGGTGACTGGTGCCATAGGCTGAGCCAACCTCCTCTAGTTAGGGGTATCAAGGTCAGGCAACCGGTGCATGACTACCACCAAGGTCTACAGTGTCGCCCTAAATGGCATGAGTTATCTGTCGACGACTAATGAGATGTAGAATCAGCAAGGATGTTCGTCCAGGAAGGTGTGTCACCGTGGCACATTACGACGCAAAATTGACTCAAGCCATTACTTATTCGGTTCCCTTTGTACAAGGATGCCACGTTGAACCTATGCTTCTTATCTTTCAAGTTTCGGTTGGCATTGCGCTCGACAAGGCGATTAAAGCGGGTCGAAGGAAATTGGCTCAGCTTCGCAATGCACTTCTTGGTGCAATAGGTAGGAACTCGGATTCGGGTCGAATGATAACGGCTAGCTACTGCGAGATGGGTGAATACAGAAGTTGTGCCCCAGACGTAGCTTAGAGCAACGTAGCGACATCGCGATGGTGTGTCCACAAGGCATGACTCGATCACGTCAACCAGGAAAGTCGGTTCTCTGGTACCCTTTCCCTGGAATTGAACGGAAGGTATGTACTCCTCGCCATGCTGGTCTTCGCACTGGTGAAGCCATGTACGGATAAGCTGTATATTCACTTGGGTGGGAACAAATCTGCCACCGATCATCCGTAGATATTCTTGTTCAGCGTGTGGGGAAGCCTCATCCATGTCTGCTTCGGCACCGGAGCTGGCTTTGACCTTGACCTGGCTATTCAAGAGCTCTATTGGGGGTACTGAACAGGGCAGTGGGTTACAACAAGGATAGAGCCAATGCGTCAAGCGATGCACGTCCAAGAAGTTCGAGCACACCTCGCAAAGTTTCGCATCCGTGGTCATTGACTTGCAGGTGTGTTACCAATTATGTAACTTATTTCACACGGCAACCTGGCCCTACTGACGGCGGAGGCGCGTTTGCACAGAAAAAGCAACGGCAATATCGATGTCGATGCACAGCGTTGCACGTCGATCATGGCGCAACCGTACTCCACCACATCCCGTCCTGTTATCCAACGACGATGACATGACGTTGTCATCACCCGGGGGCGATGGCACCAGCATAGTGGCCCTATAGGAACATCCACATCGAGGTACGCCGTTGTTGTCGCTGTATCGCACTCGGCTCATGCGTGGGCCTAGCAGTGTTACATCGTTGTCGTACTATGCCTTGTCATTAGTCTGGTAAATCGGCTCCATGTCCCGCAGCGTTGACCAAGTGAAGCTTGATTGCCATCTCGAACCCGGTTTTCCATCTCACAAATATCAGTCTGATCTAGGGAGCCTTAATAATACTTATAGAATGGGGACAGGATATTCTTTGCTCGACCAACGCCCCTTGGCTTCTGGCCAGCCTAGCTCTCGAACGTTCCTTGCTATGGCTCTGTTTCCGACTGTTGCTGACACATCACGGTAACGTGTACAGTTCGAGGCGTTTGTCCGCATCTTGTATTATCCTGAATCTTCTCTAGACTCTTGCAGGTTGACGTTCAACGATGTTACCATCAATGTCCACCAGAACCGTCTGACGGTCTCTAGCGACCCAACAGCTTGGCACTGTCAGCGAGAGTACACCTACTTATACGGCCATTCTGGGAATGTGAATGTAAGGGCATCCGTTTGGGAAGCACATGTTCTGATTTTTGATCGACCCCGGAGGCTGGCGCAGTGAGTCGACCCAAGATACGATTGACACACTGTACTTCTTGGAGTCATTCTCTCCCTCTAACCACCGTCTTGCATATGGTGTTACTAATCCTCGGCGGGACTCCAGAAGGTGAACGGTATCGTAGCCAACTTTGTTGGTGAGTCGATGATGACCGACGCAACGATGTTAATGTGGCAAAGAGAGCCACTCTTTCCATAGTAGCGACGCCCAGAACGTACTTGTGCATTTACTAGTGGAATATTAGATGATGCGCGTTTGAATCACCTTAGTGATTTATCCAAGTGTGATCGCCACTACCAGAAGGTCCAGAACCCAGCTGCTTCTTGAAGGGATGTTCGTCTTGTGTGATAAGCCACACCATCTTTCCACTTGACAGCCAAAAAAGTATCCATGTTTTGTGACGACTTGCTGCAATGACGACGAAATCCTGTCGCACAGTTTCGGAGAAGCTTAACTGGTCGGAGATGATCGATGACCCTCGCGTTTGCTTCCGAACGTGTGTAAAGCACTATTGCCCCGACTCCCACAAAGTGTGGAGGAGGGTTTTTGGCGACTGAGATCGGTCTGTGCCTGCAAAACGACCCGTGCGAAAGTTTGCTCGTATTTGTTCAGCCACTGCCGCCCCCACTACCATCCCACCCAAGTCGTCAACGAGGCCAACGGCTCGGTCGGCGCCATCCCATCCCGTTTGGACTCCCTCTGACCCCTGAAGGCCTGACGAGCCCGTTGGTTTGGTCTACGCACCCGCCTGCCTCCTGGA
>JBBPTB010000838.1:0-13409 GCA_038093875.1 Boletus tylopilopsis
GTATGCTGTAGAGCCCGGGAGTTCGGAGTTGTGTCGATGACAGTCGACACATGGTAGTCTGCGACGATTCCATGTCCTGAAACGGCCTGAGTCGAGTCGTATAGCTGCGTCTGCGTTCGTTACGCTAGGTCTCACACTTTCCCAGAGTCTTGAGGCGGCCTAGCGCAATGCCCGCTCTGCTTTCGATGGAGGAGAACCGAGGCACGAGGTCCCCTGCGTGTCCCGAAAATAACCTGTGTAGGCTATGTGCTGGCTTGGTTCCCACTGTGTCTGCATAGCCCTCCCCCCGACAAAGGACAAGCTGGCATTGCCTCGCACTGGAGGCCCTAAGGTATAAATCCAGGTCTCCCAGCGGAGCCTGGAGCACCAGATTCGACCTCACCCATTGCAACACCCGGCTTCCGATACTAGTAATTGAAACCAATGTCCAACTGGATTTCCGAATTGTTCAACGGGGACAGCGAGTAAGCGGCTTGATATCTCTGAGTGGATCCAACTGATAATTAGCCAGCCTCGCTCCTCGTGGAGAGCTCGACAAACCGAGAGACTCCTGTTGGCCACGACAGCAACCTAGCAATAACTCAACCGCGAGTGCCTCGGCCAACTCATCTGGTCAGAACAACCAAGAGTCAAAGCCTTCTGACAACGCGTCACGGGGCGGCGCCCCGCAAGGCAAAGTCAGGTATGGTATATGTTCCTCTCTAGAATCAGTTTCGTTCTAATTGGACCTCAAAGACCCGCTTATCGCTGAAGCAACCGGTCCTTTCCTCGAGTAAATGATTTGGGTCTGACTCTAGTTGATTCGCCTTGCAATGTCACTATCGACGTTCAAGGACTCGGCATTTGTCAATTTGATTATCCACTGTGGATTGTTTCGTACTCCAGATTCTGTGATTTCAAATTTATACCTGCAGGTGGTACACCGCCTGTTTTCTCAAGTTGGACATCTATTTTATCCCTTCTATTCTTGTTCGATTGTTCGGAATTTCGAACTTATGGATACATATGATGTACGTAGTTTGTTTTTAACTGTAGCGACCGTTTCAGTGAGTGGTTTTCATGACCGCAAGCACTGAGCCTACAGACGTTTGAAATTCTGCCCCGTTTGGTTGCACCCATATCAGACATGTCGATCGATCAACATATGGTAAAGTTCCTATGCATACGAGAAATGCACACAACTGAGCATCGCTGGAGTTTCAACGTGGTTTGATTCAGTTAGACTCGGAAAGTACATTCTTTAACTGCCAGTGTTTGTCCGGAATCTTGGTGGAAGTTCTCCATCTCAAATTACCTCAGAGAACTCGCCAACATCGCGGCCTGTCTCCCACATGAGATTCGTGGGCTCGAGCTTCACCCAATCTATCAGTTATAACTTATTCGTATACCAACTGAACCAGAATTCAGAGCTGATCGCCCGCAAGCACTGATGATGTCGGTCACCTTCATGCAGCGGCATCGCGAATGATCATCGATGGAGTCAAACTGTGCAGCATGAGAATGAACCTCCAGTCAGAAATAATATGATACTTATGCATGTACGCAGTACCCACAGGTCCACAGCATGCTGCGAGGATCCGCTGGGAAAGTCTGGGAATAACAATAACGTTTGACCCGATGATACAGTCGGATGCTCACGGTCAAGGGTCCGATGCTCTCATTGTTCGCATCTGCAGTTTTTGGATAACTTTTTTGTTCGGGGGAACAATCATCGTTCACTCCTTCCATTTGTAAATGCCCTAGAAACCACATTTAATTCAATCACTGAACATATAGCCATAGAAAGGTAGTTCTGCATATCTAAGGGTGACAATAATTGGGTTGTTAACCGTGGTTGTCCTGCTGTGGCATTTGAACCGGCTCAATACCACTCAGAAAACCCACCAATTCGGCTATAATCGTCCTGATCAAAGTTTCCACCAGCCTCACTGCCATTCGAGCTTCTGAGTTACAGAACTAATGAGGAAGATGTCATTGAGGCATCTGATAGAATTTTCTTGAATTTACTTCGGGAAATCACGGCACAGAAGACATACCAGCATACCCCTCTCAGTGGAACCTTTCAGCCAGATTATACCTTGACGAAAGCAGTCCTAGTTCGATCCTAGCAGCGCAGAAGAGAGTCCCTGCGTCCAGTCCGATCGTTCATAAGAAGATTTCAAGCTTCCAGTTATCTCGCATGGACTCGACCGTGCTGTAGGTATATGACAGGTGGACAAACGCCACTGTCATCGTAATTGCCGCCCAAGCAGAAAGAGATCGGTGCCACCCATTGTTTGACTCTTGATTGTGAAATCTATGTCCTGTAAATTCAGTAGAGGTCCTCGAGGGAATCATGAGGGCATACAAAGCATCGTGACTCGGGGACGATGGGCATGAAAGCGCTGGAGGCCAACAGGCAAGCGATGTGACTCATACTCGGAAGCGACAGCGAGCCGTCTGAGCATTGTGGGCAGCAAACCTTCGCATTATCGACCAATTATATGTAGCCATCTGTGGGCACCTTTCTTGTATCTCAATCGCTGGCCATGTCCAACTTGTAAAGATGAGGGTTTGAGGGGTCCAATAGGCAGAACAAATGGTAAGGGGTATTCTTGCGCTACGTGCCATAGCTGGTCCATGCGGAAAGACCCTATCTTGCGAGCCCTTTGCCCTATAATCCCCGGCATATGCGGCATCGAGCCCAAAGATAGTGAGCACAGGGGTTGTGATCATGCCATTGATAATAGCTAAAGTTTAAAGGTCCCGGATGACTAGGTATCGGAGTCACTTCATGTTGGTGACATTGACTCGACGTACAACGTGACTATGAGTTCATCTGATGGAGTCAAGTGGCGCAAGCAGACCTCGTGGCGTACACGCAAGCCTAGAGCCAAACAAAAAGATGTACGCAAGATATGCAGCGGAGACGACAGAAATGACGTACATCTACATTCAAGGGTCCCAGGTTCCTCAGTGACTCCATAACGGCTGTTGTGAACTGTATCTGACCACTGCCATGGGTCTTCGAGAAATGAGCTGCCAGATTAGTTACCATGAGAGCTGAAGAGATTGGGGCAAACCAGTGCCGTGCCACGACCACCGAGATCCGTGACATGAACGCGGAACGTTCAGGAAATGGATGCAACGTTCCGTGGTGAAAGGTTGACAGCATTGCATGAAACGCTGCGAACCAGCGGATGCCAACGCTGAGCTGGCCTGGAGAGCCAAGATGATGGTACCAATACCTATGAGCTACGGTAGTTGCAGCTGTGGTTGTGGTTGAGCGCTGTGGCGTAGCGGATCATATCCAACCAAGACTCAGATGAAATGAGCGTCTTCCATTCACCGAGTAACCTAGACAGACCCGAGAGCGCTTATATCACAGGTTGAGGTGCGCTAACAGACATCTCTGCATCAGAAGAAGTGACTCCAACTCGCATCGATCGAGACACAAACGGGTGGTACATGCCAAGCGTCTAACGCAGCCAACACTATCATTTCCTGCGAACTACGAGCGTCCATGACTGTGGCTCGTCTGAGCCCTTCTTCACCTCCGCCCACGGATCACGAACAGGGCTTGGGGCAATGTGAACAGGTGGTTCAATCTGGCTCTGTCCTGGTTCCAGCGCTTCCCCTGAGCGTGGTTCGGGTACTGGAAGGCGGTTTTGCAAGGGCTGGGCCAACCTAACACGTTCTTCCCTGTCACGCGCAGCGAGGATCGCGGCGTTCGCTTGCACGCGATGCTGTCGTTCTAGATCCGATTTCAGTTCCTGTGAAACAAATTTCACCATGCATCAACACGGAGGAGAACAAGGTCGGACAAGTGACAGGAAAAATGGAAACGAGTCGATAACGACAGGCAGTATCCTGGCAATGGCGAAAACGTACCTCGAGACCGGGTGGGTGTGACCGCGTATGGGTAAGCCAGGCATGCCATTGCACTGCGCGGAAGGGTCAGCACAAGGCGGTGGACAGAATGATTGGAAAAACAGAACGAAACTTTGGAATGGAAAACTGGAGTTACCGTACCTGGTAGCCTCTTCCCACTTGCTATGTAAGTCCACATGTCATCCTTGCGTCTGTATTGAACGGTGCGTTTTGGACGACCTGTTTCGAAGTAAGACAAAGGGTTAGGGATGACGGCAGAAGAGAGCACACCATGATTAGCATTTGGAAACTCGTAGTATTTGTTCCCTGCAAGACATTCGCGTCAACCTCCGGCTCGCAGCGGAACCGCGCAGTGTTTTGGCAGGTGTAATGATGTACCTTCCAAATCTTTTCCTACGAAATACGTCTGGTGACGACCCGGGTCAGACAGTGCGTCAAACTAGTGTCAGTACACCGCGGACTAGGGTTATACTCACTGGTTTGAGAAAGCGTTGCAACACCCGCCTGAAAACTGACGACATCCGGCTCGGGAAACTTTTCGACTCGGGTGGTGTCGGGCGTGCCGGAACAAGGTTCGGGCCATGTGTGGGACTTCCAAAAAAGGCGACAGATGTCTAGTATGGCCGACTACATCGTGGAACAACTGCTACGATCCTCTCTCAGAAATCACCCAGACCATCGTCGTCGAGATCGCCCTCCTGAATTTCCTTCGCAAGCTCTTTTTCACGCTCCCGAGCCCCCTCCGCTGCCGCAAGTTCCTTCCGATGCGCATTCAGGGGATAACGCATAGCCTACAAGAAAGTCAAACAGTATTGAGCATCAAGTCTCGTGACCGTCGGGGGACCACGATGCCCGAGGGAAAGCTGACAAGATAAACACAGCGCTGCTTACCTTGACGCTCTGATTATGCAACTCCAGACAATATCCGATACGTCGGCCAAACACCTCGCTGACTTCCAGGCCATATCCATTCTTCCTTCCTTCACATTCCATCCAACCTTTTTCATGGACGATCCGTCCTTCAATGACGCCATCTCGGATCGCTTTACCGACGATATACTCTGCATCCTCTTCGGAATCCAGGTTAAGCTTGAGGCAAATATCACGTAACGAGATGCGCGAATAGGATAGCGAGAGTCGCCGAATACCGGTCTTGATTACATTCTGCCGAAGCCGAACGATCAACGTGTACATCTTGTCGGCCTCAAATTGCGAGGCATGCTTGTTCAGAGTTGCTTGGAACTCGGATAGAGATCCAGTCCGAACGGCTGCGGGTGACGTGGCCGCTGAGCTATGCCGGCATCAGAAAGAACTGGAGCAACAGACCTTTCACGATGTCAAAATAAGCCTGGAGTGCTTTCTGGAGTACAGGATTTCTAAAGATGCTGCGATCAGGGATATCCCCCATAAGCAATTCTACCACCACGGAAAGTTTGTGCACTGCTTGATAGAAACCTGGCGCAACCTTGGCCGGAGGTGCCCGCCTTATTGCTTGCTGGAGATTCGTGTGGGCCGCGGAATAATTCAGTTGTACTGCTTTGATACGCCCCAAGTAGTAATGATAGCGAGCAAACTGAGGGTTACCAGCCGAGGCTGGGAACGTTGTTTTCGACTCGAGCTTGTCCGCTTGATCATACAGGTTGTAATGCAAATAACTCCGAAGTAGACGGTTTATGAGTGATGCTTGGGTGTCATCATCATGGCGTAACGCTGCAGTACGCTGCGCGGCAAGGAACAATCTAGAATACAAAAAAAAAAACATCCATCAGAAACACAGTACATGGATGACAACAAAACCCACGATCGGGCATCTGCGAGTTCCCCGCCAAGCTCATAGGATCTTTCTACGGCAAACCAAACCTTGGCCGCAATGGGGTCCATGCTCCGGCGATTGAGCTGCTGTATCTTGTCGACCGTATCCTTGGATAATTCGATTGATTTGGCGTAGTTGTCCTTGGAAGTGTGAAGATGATGGATAAGCAGCAGGCGGAAATAAATCTCCACTTCAGGAACTGGATCAGATGTAGGCTTTGGAGGTGCGGGAGCAGGGAGCTGCGCAGCAGCATCAACATCCATAGTTTGTTCTGCAGGTGGTGCAGGTGGCGTAGCGGGCAGCCACGATAACAGCGATGTCTTCACCGAAGAGTCTGTACAGGTATTCACGCCGACGTCATCAATGTGTGAACGAACGTGTGCACACCTGACGGGTAGTTTTCGTCGATTGCATCGCGGAAAATCTTGTTATCCAGCCGCTTTCGCAAGGCGGTGAGCGAGCGCAACACGCGATGGGTGAACCGTGGCTCGAGGTCGGCGACGGCACGCTCGATAAAGGCGACATTGGACTTGATCTCGGCAGTCGGCGTTGGTGGGACCAGTTTCTCTTCTGCTTTCTTTGACTCGTCTTTCTTGTCGTCTTTCTTCTCCTTTTCGTCGACCTTTTTGTCTTTGCTTGCTGTTTGGGAGGCGGACATGGCGAGACTACAACTTGGACCAGCAGTGACGCGTCCGCTTTCTTAGTAACACAGCCACATGTCATGATGGTCGTGTTATGTCAGCACTATGGACAACTATGACTTGAATATTCTAAGTAATCGACCCTCCGTAACAATCCGCGTGCGACACAATGGACATTCTCTGGAACTCGCTAGAATAAGATCAGAGCATGCGCGACACAGGGCGAGGTGGCTACAAAGAGACAAGTCAGCCTGCAAATGTAGGGAAATAAAACAACGTACCCGCAGTCAACAATAGCAATGCACGCCTCTTCGTCCTGACAGACGACACACAGACCAGAGCGTTCTACGTTCGATGGCTTTGGAGGGGGCCGTGGTTTGGGCACTGAAGCCTGATGTGGAGGAGATGTCGACGGTCGTGAAGTATTGGGCCATGAAGATGGCAGACCAGCGTCAGCGGGCGTGGAGAGATGTTCCTCATCTTCCATTTCGGGATCATTCGCAGCATGGTCATGGTCATGTTCATGTGCCGCATGTGGGTGTGTTTCCGGCTCGGGGTCCACCGTTTCAAAGCCGGCTTGCTCATTCCTATTACCCTCGACATCAAACTCCACATTCTCGAGGGCCTCGTCATCTTTCCTCTTCTCCTCTTCCACCAAAGCCCACACGCGCTCTACAAGCTCTTCCTTCTCAACGACACCAGGAGGTACCCTAACCCGGGCTTCCCAAAGTATCTGTTTCAAGATCCCGACCGATAATGCAGAGATGGACGAACGCGGAAGCGTCACGAGTGTCGACATCGGAGGGGGTGGCAAATGGGGTGCAGACTGTGAATTAGACGGTGCATGATCAGTGGTAGTGTGGGTGGCCTGTGGGGCAGCTGGTCGTCCAGCAGACGATGTTGGGCGGGGAATGTCAGGCTGTCCACCGGTTGGACGTGTCGCTCCTGGACTTAGCGGTGCAGATGAGGTTCTGGATCGTGGTGTATTTGACGTGTTGCGTGGTGTGTAAGTATTATAATGAACATCTTGAGGACGTTGTCGACGATTTGGATCAAGATCAGGTCGGGGAAAGGATCTATTAGATCGAGGGTTGCTAGTCGTGTTGCTACTGGGACTGGGGAATGCGCGTGTGGATGTGTTTCTATTAGCCGAAGAAGGGGAAGATCCAGATGAAGAAAATGAGGGCACAGAATGTTTCCGATAATAATCCTCGTTGACAAGGGGGAGACAACCTTGGGGGGTCTGTGGGAAGATGGGTCAATGATTCGCAGCGACAATTTAGCAACCTACCCGGATGCCCACAACGGCATCCACGAGATCATTCTTGTCTACTGGGTTCCTGACGGGAATATTATACGCATCGATGTAACGCCTAAGCTTTGCGAGGGGAAGCGATCGTAACTGAGAACGGCCAAGGGCAGTGACTGAGGGTTGTACACGTGGTTGCAAGAGAGCAAAACAGAAACACAATCGAATACGATTCGTGCGTATGGAAGGCAATCGAACACGTACTATTGAGCATGTCGATACAGAAGCCACAGACAGACGCCGGATCATAGCCACTGCGCACAGAGCCGCGACGTGGCAGCAGGGCTTGATAATCTGTGCAAGAGGAACAAAATTCATAACCTTTGTGTGATGAAGATCAGCGGTATGTTGAATGATTGGATGTATCGAGAAGAGATCGGCTCTGTACTTACCGCAGTGCATGCACTCGTGACGTCGATTGAAGATTATGCTGAATTCTCTTCCACACTTTCTGCAGGCATTCTGATGAGGGCCCGAGCGAGGTGGAGGAGGACCACTGAGCAAAGGGATACCAGCGTGTCTCGACATGGTGGAGATGGAGAAGAGAAGAGTTAGTCATTGTGGTCCTTTCATCCGGAGTTAAATCGGCATTTCCAAATGTGGGTTATCCCCTGAAACACGGGCACGTGATCTGTCGCGTTGTCGGATGGCGGCAAACTCGAACTTTGACCTCGACAACCGACTTTCAATGACTTCGCACAAGATCAGAATCGTCGCGAGACTGCGTCCCCGACTGGAAAACGAACTCGACGACGAAGGAATACAGATAACTCACTCACCTGGTGGACCATCGTGTATTAGTGTCCCTAATCCACGCGACCTTTCTCAGGTCTTTAATTTCCCGTCAGTCGTTCTTGCAACCTGACCTCCTCAAAATCAGTTTATCATGGTTCAATTTCAGATTTACTTCATGTTACGACCAGTCTTCTACCCAGGAAGAAATATTCGAACGGGACGTCCGTCCTCTCGTCGACGTCGTGTATAGTGGGGTCGTAGGTCCATCTCTATCCCAATCACTTGATCGCTACTATGGTCTGTATAGACTGTCACAATTTTTGCGTATGGCGTGACTTCCTCAGGCAAGACTCACACTATGCAGGGAACAAAGGCCCAACCAGGCGTCATTCCTCGAGTCGTAGAGGTAAGTCGCGTTGCACATGTGCATTTCTTGTACGCAACCGCTCTGTAGGAAATGTTCCTTCATAAAGCTGCTTTACAATGCAACAGCAACGTTGAACTCTTTGTCTCTTACATGGAAATATACAAGGATGAAGTTTACGATCTTCTTGTCAACCGCGAATCCGTGCGTCACCCTGAATCATCTAGGATGCGTTTATTGAATACTTGGTATAGGCACCCAAGCTCCCTGTCCGCGAAAACGACGCTGGTCAAGTATTCGTTGCCAACTTGACCTCCCTTCCCATTGAATCCGTGGAAGAATTCGATGCCATCTATTCGTTTGTACTTTCATCGTCGCTTTTTCCATGATCATTCATATGTCCGACACAGACGTGCGTCTCGCCATCGCTCGGTCGGAGCCACGAACCTCAATCGGGCGTCTTCTCGTTCGCATGCGGTACTCACCATTGAGGTAGCTATGATGGACTCGGCAGCTCAGAAAAGTGCGAGTTTCCTAGATCACCTTCCTATGCACATGACAGATTTCCCTTGTCAGCATTGACTGGGAAAATCAATCTCGTCGATCTTGCGGGTTCTGAGAACAATAAGCTTACCGGCAATGATCCAACGCGTATGGCAGAGTCTGCCGCGATCAACAAGAGCTTGAGTGTCCTCGGACAAGTGGTACACGCATTGAACCAGGGAGCTGTGAGGCTTGCACTCTGCCACTCTCCGTTTATGCGCTAAACCCTTCTCCACAGTCCCGCATCCCATATCGGAATTCGAAGCTTACGCGAATTCTGCAAGACGCCCTCGGTGGTTCGTCTGTCGGATTGCTGATTTGCAATCTCGCTGCTGGCACAAAGTTCCGCCAAGATACCCTTAATACCCTAAAGTATGCGCCACTCGCTACCTTAGTGTCCCGTTTCGCTGAAACCATGGTTTTACTAGTTTTGCCGTTCGTACCAAGAACGTTGAGAATCGTCCAGTAGTGAATGAACGCGGTACGTCGCCTTGCCAACTTTACGAATACGTCACTTACCCCTTCACTTAGATAATCGTCCCCAAGTTAAAGCTCACTTTGCAGCCATTCAACCACCCCCACCGAAGCTTGCTCCTGCTGTCCTCCAAGCGGATGCTGTTCTTGCCTCCCAGGTCGTAGTCGCGACCAACAATGCACCCAGACCTTCTCGACGACCCCGCCTTTCTCGTGTGCCACGTATCAGTGGCATTGGTGCCGGGACGCTACTACCGTTGGCTAAGGCGAAATCTCGTCTACCATTTTCGGGTGTAATCGAGGAGACACCGGAAACTACGGAGCCCACGGTCCAACTGACGGACAAGGAGATCGACGAGAGGGTTCGTTTCTTGTCCAGAACGCTGTCGGATACTCACGAGATTTGTGCTACAGATCGCAAAGGCTGTGGAAGCCGAGGTGGCACGTCGTCTCAAAGAGCGTGAGGACCGTGAACGCGAGGAGCGCGCGCGTCTTGAAGAAGAGAAGGAGAACCTGGCAGTGAGGGAGAAACAAGACGACGAGCGGCGCCAAGCACAGGCAGATCCCAAGTTGCCTCCGGGCTTGCTCACACCGCTGCTCGCCCGCCATCGCGACTTGGATGACCAGCTCCGCGCAAGGCTCGCGGAGTTGGAAGATAAATAGTACGTGCTGGATTCCGGGCGCAGCGTATAGGGGCTCACGTCTTGTGTTCAGTGAACGCGGCCATAAGGAACGTCAGCTTGCCGACGTGCTGTCGCCGACATCCCGAAAGAAGACGGGGCGAGCTTATGTCGCCCTTGCGCGCGCTCATTCTGAAAAGTGTGTCCTTCGCGTCGCTTTTTTGGTACGCATGCTCACGTCGGTCCGGCAGGGGCGATCTCCAAGTCGCACTCGAGCTCTACCGGAAAGCGGAGAGCTACGTTCCTGACAACGTCAAGCTTCGAGAGAGGTGGATACTTTTCGTCGTTGATGTGTTTCTATGTAAACTGTCCATGTCCGGAACTTCGTTCTGACGCGTTTTCTCCCCTTTTTCTTTTTCTTTTTTTTTTTTTGGTCCGACGTAGAGTTCTCGAGATTGAATGGGCCGTCAAGAATGGCAAGGAATTCGTGCCGTCGCCCAAGAAGCCGCGGAAACCGCGAGGCAAGAAACGCAAGGTGGCCGCGATGAACCTGGGACGGGCGCGCGAGCAGGAAGGGTCCACGTCGTTGATGCTCGGGGCGGGGGGCCGGAGCTTGAGCTTGATGGACGAGGGCGAGGAGAGCGAAGTTGAGCGCGAGGTCGAGGTGTCGTTGCTGGACAAGATCAAGGAAGAGGAGTACGAGGGGACGAGCGCTGCTTTGGAGACGCCTGCTATGAAGAGGGTCAGGTCGGATGCGTGAGTCATGGACGTATTTATTTCACCAAGATGATTACAAGTGAGGATCAATACATGCGTGCGGGTGTACATGCCATGCTTCCTCTGCCCAAAGGTTATTGGAATACAAAGAGGGAAGGTTTAAAAAAGAACGGTATAAATATAATTTTCAACCCGCAAGACGGCACACCCACGAGACCAATGGACGTGTAGGGAATAAGATCGAAAGAAGAAGGGGAAAAAAAGGCTACTAGATAGGTATTCAGCCTTTCAGTTGCTTCCCTTGCAGATTACTTTGTACGTAAATACGAGGAAAAAAGAGAAAAGATAATGGCCGTCCAACGAGTCATGGTCCAACTTTTTTCTTTTTTTGGGCGGGCAAAGTGTGCGCGGTCGTCATCCGTCCATGCTAAAGAGCTCGTCGTCGTCGCTTGCACCGATCGGCAGACTGAGCGGGCTGTTCAACTTGTGAGATTGCCAGCGCCCATGGCTGTTGCCAACGGCGTGCGGTGGCGTACGGAGCGGTCCCCCCGGCGGCAGCCTCGAAAACATGGACTCGAGCGCAGCCATCGAGGACGAGATGGGCGCCCCTGCCTGCGTCAGGTTCGTACCGCACTCGTGGTGCGCAGACAGCGAGAGATGTGAGACAGAGACCGCGTCGGCAGAAAGGAGCGCGTGGTTCGACTGCAAGTGCCAGTCCTGGCCCGTTCCGGCGTTGATGCCAAATGGCACCGGGCCGTGCCCTGGGCTGAACGCGCCACCGCCGACGCTCGAGCCACCAAGCGAGCCGGGCGATCCGGCAAGCGGGAGTGCATGTATGCGCGAGTAGCCGGCTGCGAGGCCCTGTGGGAGACTCTGACCGGGTGCATGTGATTGGAGTGCGCGGAAGGACGGGGACGTCGCTTCGCCGAGACCGAGACCGATGCTCGTCCCGTTGTTCGGGCCCGTCCTTCCCTCGTCCGCAGCTGGGCCATGAATAGGTGCATGAGAAAGGGGAGAGCGGCTAAGACCACCGAGGCCTAGACCGGCACCAAGACCGAGACCGGCACTGGGAGCACGGCCGTTATTAGTTCCGGTGTTCATCTTGGAGTAGTAGTGGTGAAGACCAGGAAGGAACGCGGCGGAGGCATTGGACGGTGCGAGCAGGGAGGATGACGGGGAGTGTGAGTCGTCGCGGAATGCAGCTGCTCCTGTTCCTGATGGGGTGATGGAACCTCCCAAGTTGAGCGCACCCAAACCGTTGGACGATTTGAGTGAGCTTGGCGTGCCTGAACCGATTGGATTGACCACAAAGCCAGACTTGTCTGGAGAGCCAGGTACTCCGTTGGCCGTGAGACCGCGTTCGGCCCAAATGGATTTGACATCGCCTAAAAGCGTTGGAGCAGGGACGGAACGCGAGTAGCGATGGTTAGAATGGTGTGTCTGGGGTTGCGGGGCAAGAGTAGCGAGCGGAGATGGTGTATCGTTGAGATTGACAGGGCGTGACGAGCCCGAGTGTGTGCGCGACATTCTACGGGAACGCTCCGAGGGCGTCAAGAGGTCTGTCAGCGAAGAAGGCAGGAATTCTTCCAAATTTTCGTCTGCGGCCAGAACATCCCGATCCGCAGAGATGCTAACATCGATCCCTGGACTGGCCTTGGAGATGATTCCCTGTGTGGGCACCGATCCGACGTCAGCCTTCCATGCTGGGCTGTGTGTGTGCCCGAGAGAGGAAGGGACGCCCCCGAGTCGATTCCTAGACTCTGTGAGCAGAGATGTCTGAGCATGGAACGTGGATGGGATTCCAGCATTCTGTGGGGAATCTCCTGACGATATCGGGGAATGAGTGGACAATGATCCTCGTGGAGGAGAACCAATTGGACCGAGATCCGCGGCGTCTGGGGGGAGCATTGTACGGCGTGGTGCAATAGGTACGTTGAGTGGGAGAGTGGGTGGCGAAGGGATTCTGTTGTGGATAGAAGACGCGGAATCGGGAGGTGGTTCCGACGGAGGCGTCTCGCCATCCTCCAGGTACGGTTTGGTGGCAGAAATAGGATCGGTAGTGGCGGTCGTGGGAGGTACCATGATGGGTTTGTGGGTGTCTGCATCGTCTGGGAGCACGAATGGAGGGAAATCGGTATCCTTGACTGGTGGCGCGGGTGCGGATGGTGTTGCTTTGAGGGTCATGACCAGAGGACGAGCTGAGGTGGTGCGTGTTGGTGCGGTTGATCCGGAGAGCAAACCAGAGCCAGAGGAAGACGGGCCATGGGGAGCAGACTTGTGACCATCCTTTTTCACGCCTTTTAAGCATTTTGCATCGCGGGCT
>JBBPTB010000839.1:0-10293 GCA_038093875.1 Boletus tylopilopsis
AGGCCGTATACCCGCTAGTTTAAATAAGTGCAACTCATGGCTTCTTTTGTGCTATTCTACCTTGAGCTATGGGCCACAGAAACTTGGAGGTAGTGCCTCGGAACCCGGAGTGACCGCCTTGCTGGAGTGCAAAGCTCAACCTCTGGGAGAATAATGGGTAGATGAAGACCCAGTCTTGCACTTTACTTTTCATATTGGGCTACTACAACCGCATTTAGGTGACATGATCGACGGTATCACTGATACGCACGCATGATATTCTAATCTGTATTGGGTACACCGATGGTGATGGCGGTGGTTCACCTTGAACGGAAATCAAGCTGATCCAGAGTAACACTCTGCAAACCTGGCTCCAACTTCCCAAGGGAGATGATTCAACTTGAAGGTTGAAAGTATGCGCCCTGTGAACGGTGTCACTTAGGATCGCTGCTGTATTGTGCGCTTGGTCGCTCGAACTTATCATAACTAAATCTGCAACGCTGCTGCT
Source organism: Boletus tylopilopsis (assembly GCA_038093875.1). Taxonomy (NCBI): domain Eukaryota; kingdom Fungi; phylum Basidiomycota; class Agaricomycetes; order Boletales; family Boletaceae; genus Boletus; species Boletus tylopilopsis. The sequence continues at coordinate 488 of JBBPTB010000839.1, forward strand.
TCAAGGAAGGGCAATTGTATAATGGGATGACAACTAGCAATCTCAAAGAGTCAACTGTTAAGTGATGAACAATTGTCTATGAATACAGCGTGATAAATGAGCTCAGAGGCAAGCGGATAAAACCTACCTGAACCTGCACTTCCAATGCTATTACTGTTGATCGTCACTCCTGGGACATTGCTGTCTCTAGCAGCAACAATGTTGTAGGTAGTAAGATTGAGGGTGAGATAAGTGGAACCGGAGGCCGAGTCAGGGCTACTGGGTACGGTAGACATGCTACTTCGGGCAGACACCTCATCGACCAGCGTAGTCTCTGCGGCTAAGGTTCAGCCGGAGCAGTTACATATCAGTAAATGTTTGGTTGGGATATCGTAGGCTCACTTGATGGCTGTCCATCTTCTTCCTCAGATTGGTTTGAGCTAGCGATGGGAATTTCGAACTCCAGAGTGGAGGCCACCTCTCTCATGGTGTCGAGTGCCTCCCGAGTGAGAGGACCATTTATGTCCACTGCTACACCTGCAAGCCGTTCATCTTGCAAGTTGGCAGCATCATCTCCTGTACGAGCTGCTCAAAGAAGTTCGCAGTTCACTATGATTGACACATACTTGCAACCGGAACGAGGTTTGCCGAGAGAATGGATGCTATGGTCCTCTTCATTCTGTCAGAAGTTTTCTATTTCCATCATCAGCTCCTTGTACCTCAAGATAGCACGACAACTGGTACCGAGGTCGAATCCCAGAGCTCGAACGCATCGGCAGCAAATGTTCGTTCTGCGCGCTTCATTTTGGGCCTGAACAACCTGTATAACCAGCTACGCTTCGCAAATGATTCAAGTTCTGCCTGTTGTCGTAGCAAGCTGAAGACAAGTGGGTTACAACATGAACCAAGCCTGCATGCCAGTTTACTCACCTATCATATTGGGCGTTTGATTCTCGACGGATTTTTCGTAGTTGATCGCAATCACCGAGGTTTTTGGACATATTACGAATTTTCAAAATTTCATCCAACGTTGCTCGCAGATATAAACGACCTGAAAGCAAGCTATCTCCGGGATTGATTCTCGCAAGGGGTACTGTCGGATCATAATTTCCAACTGATCCAAGATTTTCGGATGGGAGCAGCACCGTGTGAGGCTCGTGGGTTGACATGATCAATGGGGGTGCATCACCTTCAATTGGGTATCCTGGTGTATCTTAAATGAGGGCTCGAGCAGTGTGGAAAAGGTTTCTCGCACCCCCCCGTTGGCCAATCCTTCTTACCTCTCAAAACGACTCAAATACAGCTCCGCGACAAGTATGGTTCACGGGGTCCCTGAGTATGGGTCCTAGTTTGGGCTTGTTTGTCCGCAACTCGTTTTGACTTGCATGTTCTCTAGTTCAAAGAAACAGGCGGACAAGGAAGCCGAGGCCAAGCGAGAAGAAGCATTGCGTGCTCAACTTGAACTCGCAGCTTTTGGCGACGCACCAACAACCAAAGACGATGGCCAGCTCTCTGATCCCGAGTTGTGGTGGGCGAGACATTACGATTGGTTGAAGGATAATGGATATATACTTCGACGCCGCTATGCCCCACATTGGACGCCTTCTTGGCAAGGTACAAAAAAGAGTTGGCTGGTTTGTGAGGATAGCCGTGTAGCCAAGGTCTGCATTAAATTTCGAGCTTGTGTGGTTTGTGTCACTCATGCATCCAAATTGCTAGTATGCTACTAGAATACTTGATGCCACGCGCGCTTCGGATGGTGCTTTCGTTACGCTCAAGCTAGTGGACAGGACATACCATCCTTACGAGACCGAGATCGCACAATATTTCTCCTCCCAAACGCTAGCGGGGAGTGCCAATCACTGCGTTCCGGTTTACGATGTATTGTCCATTCCTGACGAGGAGAATAAGACAGTTATTGTCATGCCTCTGTTGCGGGACTACGTATCTCCCCCCTTTGGTACCTTTGGAGAGGTGGTCGAATGTGTTAGGCAATTGTTCGAAGTATGTGCTCGTAGCTTTTGCTTTTCCGATGGCTGACACTTGCTAGGGCCTTCATTTTATGCACAAGCATCGTGTCGCTCACCGGTAAATACTGCCGTGGGTACAGCACAACTATTGATTTACTTCCTCCTAGTGATTGTTCATCCAAAAACATCATGATGGAACCGAGTAGGCTATACATTGACGCATTTCATCCTGCCAGTCCTTTGATGAAGCGAGACTTTTCCGGGTATGCCCGTTACAAGACTCGGACTGAACGACCTCCGAAATATCTCTTGATCGATTTTGGTCTGTCGCGTCGCTACGACGATTCTATTGTCAAACCTATGGAAGTCCCAATCTGGGGAATCGATAAGGAAGTCCCAGAGTTTCAAAATTCCAATGCTCCTTGCAACCCCTTCCCTACCGACGTCTTCTACATTGGTAACGCCATCAAGAAGGAATTCATTGAGGTGTGTCCTATTACCACAAGCAGCATACCTCTCGCTCAAGTGCCATCAAGCCAATGCTTGGATTTGAATTTATGCAATCTCTGATAGCTGACATGATTCAAAAGGATCCTTTAAAACGTCCTTCTATGGCTGAGGTTGTTCAGAGGTTTGATGCTATCAGAGCTGGCCTCAGCAAAAGGAAGTTGCGCGCTCGCGTTGTCTTCAAAGGGGAAAGCGCATACCTTGGCATCACCCGCGGTATCTCTCATTGGATGCGGCAAATCGGATTCATCACGCGTGGCATCCCGCCTGTACCCGTCTCTCCATGAGGTTTGCAATGTCACCGTGACGACGTGTAGATGGGATATGGTATTTATGTATTTTACTACTTAATGGTGGGGTGCTATGTTGGTTGGTTACTTTTCGATTACCCAATAGTGACTTTTATAGTACGACTGATTCTTCCCAAGGTCACGGTGCATGTGCTAAGTCTCATCACTATCAGCCAATCGTACGATTTCTTTTGACAGTAGACAAAGCACTTAATGGTGTGTCTGGGGGTCATATCTCTGACTATCAACACGCACCAAGTACAATGGTCGGTTCTGCGCCTTGACATAAAACGGAGATTCGCCCGTATTGCACTGAAGCTATGTAGAGTACTAACGCAAAAAGACAATGAATGGGGATTCAAAAACGCTAGATCCAAACCAAACCCACACAAACTAGCTCGATCCTGGAGGCCTCAACGAAAACGGAAGCGAAGACACAGGCTGCAAAGGCTCAAACGGCAACTTCCACTCAAACGGCTGCGTCGAACCCGCCGGACCAACATTATTTTTCTTGAGCGCGATTGGTTTTTGGTGGTGCTTGCTCCCACCTCGGTTCCGCGAGGGAGTGATGTCGTGGGGTGTGGGACTCCCAACCTCGGAGCTAGGCGGGGGCGTCCAGCATGGCAGTGCCGAGGGGAAGCTCATTGGGGTGCTCGGCAGGGAGAGTGCACCTTCAGACGTTTCATTCGGTCTGTCCCCTATCGTCTTCTGCGGTGTCTGGAAGGAGATCGGAACGGCGGAAGCGGCGGCCGTTGTGTTCAACAGTGGTTGTCTTCTAGACGCTAACATGGCCGCCTTCAGCCTTTGCGCAGACCGTTCTGCGTTCAACGCCGCTGCCGTAGTGATCGCGACATTAGGAGTCACGTTCAGAGGTCGCTTCGATGATGATACAACGATCTGGTCCCGATTGCTCACTCCCGAGATCTCTAGCTTCATCATGCGATGCCTCAGCTGAGATATCTCTTGTTTTTGTTGATCGACGGCGATGTCGATGTTACGGAACGTGCGATTCACCGTATCCAAAGAGGGTGGTCTGTAATCAGATCTGAGAAAAACCTGTCGGCACATCGAGCTTGGAGGAAGCACTTGCCTTATGCTAGGCCTCCCTGTCCTGAATTCGTTAATCCGCTTCTTCGACGTCTGCAAATGGTCTTCAAGTTTCTGCACGCGATCCCTTATCGCCTATGAGTCGCGTCAGTCAAGATTGAATACTTATCAGATCGCCAGACTCGCCCGTATGCTCTTCCGTAATTGAGATTGCGTTTCAGAATACTCCGGAGCGAGCGTCCGGATTTTGAGCATTTTGGCAAATTCGGCGTCCGTCTTGGCCCTGTTGAATCGTGCAATCTCCTCCTTCCTCGTATTCACTGGAGAACGTCAGACCATCATGATAAAAGCACATTTTGAAAAACTTACCTTTGAGCATGTTGCTATCCAACTCTTTCATAGATTTGTGCAACGACACCCGTTGCAACTTGAGTTCTTTGACATCCGCCTGAACTTCCGCCAGCACTCTTCCATACTCCACTATATCACCCAAGACCCATTTTCCGGGATCGCCGAGATCACCCTTGCAATGGATCACCCCCGAGGTCTTCTTGAGTTCCCCGGTCTTCAACACGGCCGCTGTCGCCAACTGCTTCAACTACACAGAACACAAACATTAGACCAACGTTTGCGGCAGCGACAAGATAAAGACTCACATCCTCTAATTGCTTATCGAGTGTTGCCAAAAGGAGCACACATTCAGCTTGCATTCCCTCCTCCGGCGTCGGTGTCCGCGTCGGGGCCGGGGCCGGTGGTTTCGGCAACGGTGGCGTCGTACTAGGACTGGGACCGAACGAGGGAGTTGCGGGCATGAACGGAGAAGGCGAACTTGACAGTGGCCCCGCCTTGGCGCCACCGAATAGACTTGGCTGACCTCCAAGGAAGCCTCGTGTGGTCTTCGTCGTGGCATCTGCGGACTTCGAAGGCGTGCCCCAAGCGCTCGGTGTTGGGCTCGATGTAAATGAAGGGAGGTTCGTTGGGAGTGAGAATGTAGAAGGCCCGGCGGTACTCGCAGGGGGGGTAGTTGCAACCTTCTCTGGAAGAGTGAATACCGCTGGCGCAGGAGCAGCCGTAGTCTTGGGTGTAGATACTGCAGGGGAAGGCTTTTCTTCCGGAGCAGGGGACAACGAGAAGAATTGGGGTGGCTTTGGGCGAGTCGAGTCGGCATCCGTGGCCTGTGCAGGTGAAGGGGGAGTCCATTGGCCAAAAGGTGCTTTAGGAACAGCAGGCTGTGGAGTTATTGTTGGTGGTGGTGCCGACTTGCAGACAGGCGGGGGTTTCTCCACCTCGCCCTCGAGGACAATTGATGTACTTGCAAGGGGAGAGCTGCGCAAGGGCCGAGTGGTTGGACGAGGTGGTAAACCAAAAGGCGAAGTTGGTGGGGGCGAAGCCTTGACTGTAGTAGGTATCGGCATCTGTACTGGTGCTGGAGGAGTTTCCCTGCCGGGAGAACCAGGGGGTGTTGTACAAAGATCTCTAACAGGCGACACGCGAGGCACGCTTGGGGGCGAGGTCGTTTCGGGAGGTGGGGAATCCGATACAGTGATCTTGGGATACTCCGCCTTGGGCGTAGTGGATGGCGACCTGGTAGATGCTGGCGTTATGGGTAAAGGTACTTCAGTGGGCTCAAGTTGGACTTTTTCCCTTGTCTCCTCTTTATCAGAGGCTTCCAACGCCTCAGGTTCTTCCTCCTCGGATAGTTCTTCCTCTTCCTCAGGTGTTTCTTCCTCCTCCTCCTCCTCCTCCTCCTCCTCTTCCTCCTCAGACTCGGACTCTGATGGTACGTCAGAAGACGGAAGTGATTCAGCCTCGTCTTGCAACCCAGCCTCGCCAGTCACCTCCCTCTCCACGACCTCGCCCTCATCTTCAGCCGACACTTTCACAAAGGACGAGCTCGTCGAGGACGATATCGACTCCAAAGATGGCTCTTGAAGTGGCATCGTTTCGGCCGGCTTCTCCTTGGGTTCAACAGACACCTCAGCTGTCTTGACGTCCACCGTCTTGGACGGTTCTTTCCCCAGTTTGGGTGCCGCGGGTGGCACAGACGGTGGCTTCGGTGGCTCTTTAGCGGGTGTGGTCGAGACAGTGGGTGGCGGGGACGCAGGAGGCTGCTCCTTGGGCGTGCCTTCAGATGTTTCGGTCACTTTGGGCTTGCTGTCTTCCGTGGAGCGAAGAAGATCACTGAATGATTTGTTGCCTCCAGACGAGAATGCCGCAAAGCCACCGCCACCGCTCGAGAATGAACTAAAGCCACCGCTAGGAACGGAGACCGCTTGTGTCGGTGCCGTGGACGCTGGTGCGAAGGCACTCTTGAATGCTGCACCAGGCATAGAAGACGCCCCAAAAGTAGGCTGAGCGAAACTTGATTTGGGAGGCGTCGAGGCTGGGGTGCCCGGCGTCGCTGGTAGAGGAAAGGTCGACACAGGTCTGGCATCGGGTTGTTTGGGTGTAAAGAAAGGCGAATCCTTGGGCAATTCACCAAATGAACCAGAAGCAGGTTTGATGAACGCAGAAGGTGTCGTCTGTAAGTTGCTGAAGGCACCAGTAGCGGGACCGGGACCGGTGCTTGAAAAGACGGATGGGGTCGTCGCTTTTGGTTGAACTGTGGCGGGAGAAGGTGACCTGCTATCAACGTCTCTCGGGATAGAATCTCGAACCGCAAACTGCGAAGCGATGGAGAAAGGTGACGCTGATGGCGTAGTTGGAGTCTCCGTAATCTTTGATGGAATCGCCGAAGGTGTCTTGGATTCAGGCAGCTCGACAGGTTTCCTAAACACACTCGTTGGTGTCCCCAAAAGATTCGACTCCGCCGGCTTAGATGAATCAGCCGTGGCCCAAACTGGCTTCGTTGAAGGACCATTCTTCGAGGCCGCCGCACCAAATGCACTTGTGGTGTTGGATGCAAACGCACTGAAGGCACCACCAGAGTCAGTGCCTGTGCCGATGGAAGACGTCGCCGCGGGGGTAATGCTGGTAACAGCTCCCAGAGATGGTTTTCCAAATGTCGAAGCACCAGTCTGACCAAAAGAAGATTGGCCGAACGAGGGCTGTCCGAAAGCGGGTGTGGATGCCTGCTGTCCGAAATGTGATTGGCCGGTACCGAACGAAGGTGAAGTCCCGAACACTGTGGTGGAAGGAGAGTTTTCCGTTTTCGACTGAAACGCATTTGCACCAAATGCGGCGGTGGTTGGTTGATTGTTAAAGGCAGTTGGCTTTGCGAACGGGCTCTTTTGATCGAAAGCACCAAATGCTCCAAAGCCAGTTCCCATTTTGATGAGACCAGTCTCGGTCGATTGTTGACCCGAGGACACGGGGACGGTAACTTTACCAAAGATTGATGGTCTTGAATCAGCATCCTCAGAGTTTGTTGCGCCAAGGCCAAAGCCACCCAGCGACGGTGCATCATCTGCTATCATGCTTTCCTCAGGCACGGATGTCGGGGGAGCCAATGCCGGTGTCGCTTGCGGTGGACCACCGAAACTGAATGCTGGTTGACCAAATTTTGCTTGCCCTGCAGAGCTGAAGGCGCCAAACCCGGCACTTGATGCAGCGGGACCGAAAGGAGATGTAGAGGATGGCCCGAAGGGAGGTGTTGTAGATGTAGATCCAAAGGTTGGGGTCGCAGACTGTCCGAAGGAAGACGTCTTGCCGAACACAGAAGTTGGCTGCTGACCGAACCCAGATTGCGGCTGAGCGAAAGCGGATGATTGGCCAAATGCAGAGCTCTGAGCGCCGAATCCAGATGGCTGACCAAAGACAGTGGATGGAGGACTGGTTGTCTCCGCCGGTGTAGAGATGGTCGGCGAAATGGTAGGGGTTGTCTGCATATCTGAAGATAATTCGCGTACGATGGCACTAGGAACTGATGGCACGGTAAGCGCAGGAGCTGACGCACTTGACGCGGTAATCATCCCGGGATAAGGTGCCCCAGTAACATTAAGTACGTGCCACCCAAGTATCGTCCCATCCGATGCGTAAACATACATGACCGGATGAGCAGGCAACTCAAGCGATTCCCCCGAAGCCGACGAGTGACGATATGATTCACTACTCGTCAAGTCAACACCCATTCCAAGCAGGATTGTATCGTTTTGGTCCTTGTCTAAGGGCAAACTGGGTGTGGAAGTCTCTTCCAAGGCAAGGTTATACCACCGTTCCGCAGAGTCGTCGGTCATGCTGCCGATCAACCCAATATCCGAAGACGTGCTGTCTGCGATGAACAGGAGTATCTTTGACGGATCCCAGCCCCGGAGACAAACTATGAATTCGCCAGGGGGGCGTAGCCCGGGGAAGGGTAGATATGGAGTGTTGAATTTTATGTATTGTGCAGAATTGCTCTTGGAATCCAAGGTCGCATGAAAATGAACTTGTTCCACGTCCGGTGTCAGTTGCCCTGGCGGAGCATATATCGTGTGGAAAGACGATGTCGAGAGCCAATGCACGGATATAGCACTCATGTTATTGGCTGAAGGGGGATGGGGTATGCTAGACTTCGGAGTAGCCGTAGCACTTGGACTGAAGGTAACGACATCACCACTTTGGAGGCCAAGCGCCAGCTGCTTGCCCTTCGGGGACCAGGAGACTATGGACAACTCAATATGAGCCAAAGCTGGAAAGAGTACAACACGCACTTGAAGTTGGGGTTGTGCTGGGTGACTTGCCAGCCATCCAACCACCAGAAGAGATCAGCATCTTCACATCGACCAACTCCACTGCAAGCGAGCCCGGGTTATTTGTACAATCCTTCAGAATGGCCACTAGCTCGGGGATATCCCCTGGATTTGGTTGTATGGATAGCAGAACTGCGGCGGATGATGATGCAAATACGTGAATGGGTTGAATAGGTCCTTCACCACGAGACAGCAATTGATCAGAGGCATACACATGTATGGAACCGTCCAACAATCCAAGAAGCAGTCTGGTGTCGTTGTACGCAAAGGTAAGGATATGTGGAGGTGCTGCGTTGATTGGGATGCGTCGGTGAGGTCTGTACAGCTGCTCCTCTTCAGCTGAAGCTGCTGTAAGCACAGAACGCAGATCCGCGAGTGGTGAAAGAATCAAGACTAGATGCAAGAATCAAGCAAAGGTCACGTTGAATACCTCTTCCTCATACCTGATGCGCCACCGGCATCCCGGGTAACTGCTGCAAACCATCCTTTTGAATTCGAGATCGCGAACAAGCTTGCTTTTACAGGAAATGACGTTAAGTCAAGCGGCAGAGGTGATAACCTCAGACGAGCGCGCCTGTTTAGAAGGCGCAGGGCGAGAAACTGTAAGGGTTGGAATCAGATAATTGTACGGGGAATTGCCTAATAAACGTACGTCTGCATCCTTGTCGGAAGCTTCACTGAAGCTTGTCTGGACTTTGGGAGTGAGTGCTGGCTGCAGCTGGCTCACGTTTGCCATACGTTCTTGAGGGAAATCGTCACAAGTTGCGCGTAGCCGGGAATGACCTGCTTGAAGTCGATGTCCAACCAGTCACATCATATTAAGTAATCATCCAAATTATTTTTTAGTGTTAGCAATGGCATAAAATCCGAGCTCGTTCAACCTGTCGATTGATATCATTCGGACCCGACTATCAGAAGTACATGAGTAATAGGCTGGTAAGATACACGACTTGATATCAGAAGATCTTCGAAACTGAAAGCGCTGAAAGGGGAAAAGGAAAATTTAACTTTTTGGTGCTTGTCTGTCGATCTTCTGCAACTCTTTCATACTGACGCGTTTGTAGTGTACATGCTGATCATCCTCTTCTCTGATCAACTGTCGATTTTTGAAATATAGTAGCCTCTGGATGGCAGGATGGAGATGCCTTACCCTAAGTTCGAAGAAACACATCTGGTAACCTGCTTTCCCTGTTTTCATCTCGAACTGCCCAAAATAAGGAGACATCTTGAAGAAAGGATGATACGCACTGAATCAACAACATAGAGCCCATCATATCTGTACCTGCCAGCGAATATGATTCCCTGTTCAAAACCAACTACGTCGATGTATGGCCTACCCTTTG
>JBBPTB010000840.1:0-13390 GCA_038093875.1 Boletus tylopilopsis
ATCCTTAGTGATCCACTTCCGCTCTTCTTGACAGCGGGATCCCATTCAACCCTGATGGTCTTACACCATTCAGTACTGCCCTTCGCCCCCTTCCTGATGTGGGAAGGCCCTTGTTCCTCATTAGGAGGACACCCCTTTGCCCAGATGGTCTGTGCACCATTCTGGAGAGTATATAGACCCAGGGTACTAGCTAGAGATTGCTAAGCTAGTTCTATGCCTGTAAGGCAGGCATTCGCCTGTATCACTGCAATAGTCACTGCCCTTAGGTGGGCCCTGCAATCTTACTCACTTCACTGGTGTACTGGTGCTCAGACGTCAAGACTTCGTCCCTCTTGACCTTGCCTGCATTTCAAGCACTCCTCGCTCGCTAACCCTGGGTCGAGCTTGTCATAGGTCACACCTTAGTTGGTCGTCAGCCTTACTTTATGTATAGGATGCGCACTCCACTGGGCCTCTCGCTCGCAGTGCACAAGGTTTGCCTTCGGTCTACTATTGATCCAACCTCCTCTCGACTCACGTTTATTCCGCCTGGGCACGTGCTCACAGTAAGTGTAACAACGGTCCATCGGGCGTACATGGCTGGACGGAGAGTCAAGAGTGGTGCTCTGCAGCAAGAGGGAATACTATCGTAATAAGATCCACTGTCTGGGTATATGAGGATCAGCAAGCATAGCAACAGTGGATCAGGAAACATATCCTAGCCGTCATGGGAATACTACCATCCATGTGGCGGTCTAAGGGTTGCCAATAGCAACCATGCATCGTCGTGAATCATGCCCCAGATCTAGGCATCGGGGGAGGTCATGTAACGAGAGGAGGAGGGTCTAGGGTTGGCAGGTATCCCTCCTCAAGGGTGTGTGGCCATTAGCGGACAACAGCAAGTCGGTGGTGTACTCCTCTAGCGAGTACTGCATAGGCAAGCTCCATAGCTCCCTAGGGTGGAAGGTGTCTGCCAGGCCTTCAGGGCATAAGCGTGTCCCGTCCGTCAAGGGGAATGGTGAAGAAATGAGGAAAATGAACAGGGGTTCTGGCGGGTTCGGTCCGGCAACCAGGGAAAACCATAACATCTTGAGTGGCTCAAGCAGCAGGGATACAGTCCTGAGATTGCATACCAAGGAGGTCATTCACTCTTTGCTTGTCATGCATCCTTTTGCAAAGCAGCCAAGCTGCTCATCGACAGAGGTCAGCTTTTGCCACTTGAGACAAACCTGATTCTTTGTTGATCCTTGCCATCATAGAATGGGAATTGATGTTGCCCAAATGGACTGAAAGCATGAAGCCCCTGAGAGCTCAACAAATGGATGCAGTGGTGTACCAACCTTGTCGAAAGCTGTTGGCAAATGAATATACCGACTATATCTGTGAAAACTAAGTAGGGGCAGGAAGTGCCCAACTACATGGATTAACTAAGGTACTAAAGTAGCAAGTGAAATACTCACCTCAGCCACTGCCCAAGAGGTTGGAAACGACTGAGGGGAGTCATGGGAGAAAGGACAGACTTTATACTGATGTGGAGGCACGCTTGTATAGCCCTGACAGTATCCGATGCTAGAAGAAATGATAGGACATGAAGTATAATACGTACAAGTAAGTCCGAGTGAGTCCGGTCCAAGTCTGGGTATCCAGATGTCAATCCGGATCTGGTAGGATACCAGATTGAATATGAGGGAAAGGTGGATAAGGATAGGATGAGGTCAGGTTAAGTGATCGTGGATAGTAGGGCTTTGAACAGCTCAGATGAGTCGGTTTTGACAACCTCATTCCAAGGCAAGGCCAAGCAGTCTCTGTCTCTAGTGTGGAACTGGGACCACACATTGACCAAGAGTCCCCCTTGTCTCAGTACAAGTCACAGTGTGGCAACATCCAACAACTTCACCTTGAAGTGTGGTGCAGCCTATCAAACAGGCCCCATACTCTTCCTCATTACTCTCTACTGCTTAGCTCTTCACATTGCCCTCCATCTTCTCAAGTTCCAACAAGTCAACAATATGTATATGGTAAGCATAACAGACATCTAATCTTGCATCCATGAGTTTGAGATTGTTCTTTTAGTGTGCCATTGCTTATGGACAAGTACAATAAAGAACAGTGTAAAGAGACAAAATTCCATAATTGTTGAGACACTCTCTCCACAATTTCCAGACTCTAAAGTATGGTGCTTTCTTTCTATCCACCACCATACAAGCTTAAAGGTTCACCCCTACTACAACCCAATCTACAACCATACTCTTGTTTAGTTTGTAGAAGGTCTGAATAAAACTAGTATCAAACAACATAGTGGAGAATGGATTGAACACATACAAGCGGCTCTGGAGAACAATGTCAGTAACCATAGCCACTCTCTCAGCTTGAGTTAGTCTTTGATAGTCATTGATAACCAGCTTCAAAGCTTCTCTAGCAATATTCTGTGAATCTGATGCCTTGTACTTCTGAGCTGCAGATGAAAGTGGTTCAGGAGCATTCTGCTGACACAAAAAGAAGGAGTGTTCTGTGATCAAGATGACATCTATATTTTTGCAATAATATATTTCATATATCAAAATCTTAAAGGGTTTTAAAACATACCAACCCCAGCTTGAAGGATCCCTTTCCAGGATGAAAAGGCTGCCTTATTTATGATAAGACCTTCATATATGATAAGAGGATGTTGAACTCACTACATCCTTTGGTTTCAGGGCATTGGATGCATTTGAAGAGGCCTATGAACACCAAGTTAATGTAGAATACAGAATGAGCAGGAAATACATACTTGATGTTGCTCAAGAAGCTGTTAAACACAGTAAAATGAAATAAACACATTTCAGAACTAATTGCTTATATATACAAACATTCTGAGTCTCCATATTAAAGATAAAATAAAATCAATCAATCATTGAGTGCTTACCATCTAAAATAATATAAGAATATCAGTACACAGATATTAGTATGAACTCACATCCTATTGAAAGTGTGATGAGAGACTATTTGAAAAAATTAAAGAAAATTTACCAGCTATAACATAAAAAATATGAAGAACAAGAGAGACAGATTGATAGGATTGGTGGTATAATCATCTATTAGTAACAAAATTCAATAGAACTGAACAACATACATCCTATGATTGCATTATAAAACAAAGAGTGATGAAATGGTCAGTATCATTACCTACCAGAATGCTACAAGGACAACACTCACTTGCTAAGATTTCCATTCCAGGATGAAGAATGGAGACAGAATAATCAGCATGGTCACCTCACTAGAATGCTAGAATGCACAATGCACAAACTCACTTGCTATTACAATCCAGGATGAAGAGATGGAACAATAAACATGATCACCCCACCAGGATGCTACAATGCACAACTCACAAGCTATGATTTCCAATCCAGGATGAAGAGTGGAGATGGAACAATCAGCATGATCACCCTACCAGAATGCTTCAATGCAAAACTCACTTGCTATAATTTCCAATTGTGGAAATGCAACAATCAGCATGATCACTCCACCAGAGTGCTACAATGCACAACTCACATTCTATGATTTCCAATCCAGGATGAAGAGTGGAGATGGGACAATCAGCATGATCACTACACCAGAATGCTATAATGCACAACTCACTCGCTATGATTTCCAATCCAGGATGAAAAGTGGAGAAGGAACAATCAGCATGATCACCAACCAGAATGTTACAATACACAACTCACTCGCTATGATTTCCAGGATGAAGAGTGGAGAGGAACAACCAGCATGATCACCCCACCAGAATGCTACAATGCACAACTCACTCGCTAAGATTTGCAATCCAGGATGAAGAGTGGAGATGGAATAATCAGCATGATTACCCCCACCAGAATGCTACAATGCACAACTCACAAGCTATGATTTCCAACCCAGGATGAAGAGTGGCAATGGAACAATCAGCCTGATCACCCCACCAGAATGCTACAATGCACAACTCACAAGCTATGATTTCCAATCCAGGATGAAGAGTGGAAATGTAATAATCAGCATGATCACCCCACCAGATACAATGCACAACTCACTCGCTATGATTTCCAGTCCAGGATGAAGAGTGGAGATGGAACAATCAGCATGATCACCCTTCCAGAATGCTACATTGCACAACTCACTTCCTATGATTTCCAATCAGGATGAAGAGTGGAGATGGAACAATCAGCATGATCACCCCACAAGAATCCTACAATGCACAACTCACTTTCTATGATTTTCAATACAGGATGAAGAGTGGAGATGGAACAATCAGCATGATCACCCCACAAGAATGCTACAATGCACAACTCACTTGCTATTATTTCCAATCCAGGAAGATGGAACAATCAGCATGATCACCCCACCAGAATGCTACAATGCACAGCTCACTTCCTATTATTTCCAATCCAGGATGAAGAGTAGAGATGGAACAATCAGCATGATCAGCCTACTAGAATGCTACAATACACAACTCACAAGCTATGATTTCCAATCCAGGATGAAGAGTGAAGAGGAAAAATCAGCATGATCACTCCATCAGAATGCTAAATGCATAACTCACATACTATGATTTCCAATCCAGGATAAAGCATGGAGATGAAACAATCAGCATGATCACCCCACCAGAATGCTACAATGCACAACTCACTTTCTATGAGTTAGAGGGGGAAAGAAACCTTCATTAATTCTTCATAAAGCACCACAATAAATTTCACCTTACCTCAATGTGAGGAAACCACCATGCAATGGTCTCAAGTTCCAGTTCATCCATCCTGGTGAATGGAACTAATGATCTGTGTACACTGTCTATCCTGTCAAGTAGGCTTCATTGACAAATGAATGTTAGCCAAGTGGCAAATATATAAGTGTGGGAACAAACTCTGAGACTGCATATTTCACACAGATTGCAATGTTTGCCTGTTGAGCCGAGACAAGTAACATTTGCAAAGCCTTCTCATTAAGGCATTTGGCAGTGGCCTCCAGGATGTCACTACATCCTTCATTGGACTGGTGCATGTCTAGATGTAAAGTAAAACATAATATGAATATAAGAATAGCAGTAACACAAACTTTTGATCCGGACACAGGTCCTTGGAGGATACTTGAACCGAGAAAGATGAACCCATACATCAGCATTCTTGAACACTCCCTCAATGAGCGGCTCAGCTTTCAACAATCGCTCTTGTAATGGCAATTGTCGGTCACTAGGAGGTAATCTTCCTAGTGCTACAGCCCGCAACGCGTCAAACTTTGTGAACAGCACGACAACCGGAACTGAGAAACCACTACATCAATTTGAGAACAGAGAGATGACATAGAAGCTACCATTCCCGGGATCACATTCATTGAAAAACATTTCCTCGGAGCGCTGGACTGCTCGCTCGACTTTGTCCATTGAGATACAATACCTGGAAGGAACACAATTAAAAATTTCACGACGAAATGCAACGCACCA
The DNA here is from genome assembly GCA_038093875.1 of Boletus tylopilopsis. Classification (NCBI taxonomy): domain Eukaryota; kingdom Fungi; phylum Basidiomycota; class Agaricomycetes; order Boletales; family Boletaceae; genus Boletus; species Boletus tylopilopsis. The sequence continues at coordinate 5,426 of JBBPTB010000840.1, forward strand.
CTCACCATATCGCATGGATGCGCTTTTTGAGAAGAGTCGTCTTTGCACGATCCGCAATGAAGTCCTTGGTTCGCAAAAACTCGTCTTTGCGTCCCGCTTCGAAGCCTCGCGAGTCGTGGAAGATGAATTTGTCATTGCTTCGGAATACCAGTTCGTTCTCGACATTATGGAGTCCGCGCTGATCGATCGCATTCCCCGTCAGTAACCAACCATGGCGTGAAGGAAGCCCGATGCGCACTTCCATGGTTCCCTCAACCTGCGACAGATCGACCTGATCGTACGCCTCAGCATGTAGCACGACAACATATATCAACCTGGACTCATACCTCATTCCCCTCACCATCAAAGACCTTTGGGTTCTCTGTGGAGTTGCAGATCGCCCGAAGAATAGTCGTCTTTCCGGCGTTCGCACGTCCAAGGATAAGGATTCGGAATCGGCCGAATTGCTCTTGGAGGTTGAAGTCCTCTGAGTTTTGTGCAGACATTATGAAAGCGTCGGTGCGAAGTAGCGTGCAGATGTCTTAGAGTCGAGGGTGGCAAGCTGGTGGGAGCGGTGCAACAAGGGCGAGGCGCTTATCGATAAGCAATCGAGAATCGTGGTCACACGGGTGGTCATTGGATCAAAACGTGCCAACACGAACTGTACAGTCCATTCCAGGCAACACCGCCAAGCGTAATGTGGCTGAAACGCCGAACAACGAACCAACGAACCTCTCAAGTACAGAGTGCCCGCACCACCTCTTTCCTCGCCCACTCCCCAACCGGACTCCCCTCCTCCCCTACAACCCCCCTCCACACGACCAACCTCTCCGTCAACATCCCCCACGCATCCGTCCCCTCGCCCGGGTCCAGCGCCATAGCAGCGCGCCAAAGTGCCTCCACGATCTCGCCCCACGTCCAGAGTCGGTCGACCGTCGCCCCCGGCACGTCGTGCAGTCCTTGCGCACGATGTGGTGGTCGCGCAAACAGGTGGGGTGAGTCGTCAGGTTCGACGCGTCGCCGTAGCGATCGAGCAGGGTGGATTGTAGGCTCGAGGTGCTCCAGGTACTCTGCAGCGCGCGCGAGGACGCTGCAGAGGGATCGCCCCGGGATGCCTGGGATCAAGCTTAGTCGTAGAGTGACTGTCGCACCCTGGTGCAAGATAGACATCTCCTTGTCTATACGAGACGTGGCATCAATAATAGCTCGAACACTAAATAAGGAGTGAACCCGTACCTTTGTTTCGTAGGAGAGACGACACGCATCGACAGACGGTCGAACACCATTGATCCCCCGTAGCGCGCGTCAACTTGGAAAGGTCGGCTACGACGAGGACGTTTTCCAAAATGCGAAGCCACGCCATCGCTTCCTCACCAGGGCTATCCCCGACCTGCATCTCGATCCACGACAAAAGGGACGACTTGAGAACGAGAGAAGTGCACGCTTGGCGGTTGGACGTCAGATTTGCCAAGATCTGTCTCAGAGGCCGTCAGTCAGACCATACATCTCCCACAAACAGCTCCACTGACCTCCAAGATTCCATTGCGCACGGAGGCATGGTTCTTTGAGCTCTGAAAGAGACTGGCCACCAAATCCCATGTATGGCGTCGTTTCAGCACCTTCCAATCGTCAGTGCTCACCATCCCATCCCCCAACATCTTTAATATCCAACCCCGTTCCTTCTTCCAGTCGTCCGAGCTGCTGTAGAGCATGCCAAACAACATGGGAACGTCGGACGCGTCGAGTTCGGGACGCTGGAGCAAGAAGCGCGCAGTGCGCGGGTAAATGAAGTTTGAGGGATAAAAGATGCTGCGAAGCGCATGGAGCAAGATGAGTGTTGCGTACGTCGGCAGTCGCGGCGGCGGGTCACCCGCATTGACAGGCGGATTCAACGCATTCTTGAGTAAGCGTAGGACATAGACGACTTGCGACGTTTCGTGCATATCAGATTTCTACGTAAAACGATTGAATGTATTCACAAGCCGCCGAGTCCATCTGCGATGCCGCTCACCTGCACGTTCTCCCAAAGACTTGCGATCTGACAGAGGGCTGCCTCGCGTATGTTTGGATCTTTTGAGGAGAGACACCGAATGAACAGACTGACAACGTTGGTCCGGAACACCTTCACCCAGCCCAACGACGATGTGGGGGGACATTCTGCGAGCATCTGTGTGAACAACACAATCACTATCAACGGGTCGTACATTAACTCATCCTCGGGACGTTCTTTCGAGGGTTTCTCCTCCCCAAACCGCCTCCACAAAGGGAAAGCAAGACACGTTCGGAGCATATAGACGGGGTCGAAATTCTGGATGACTTCGAGTACATCGGACACGGTCGCATCCGAGGAAGGAGACCACCTGGAGGAAAATGCAGACAAGGAAGTACGCTTTTCCCCCTCGAAAAGCCTCATGATAGACAGGATCCGTCTGTCGGACAAAGACATCGTTCCCCGATAGACCTGGAAAAGGGGTTCGATATGTGAAGGCTGACAGGTGTTCGCAGGGTGAAGGCGGAAGAGCGCATCAAGCAAACGCGTAACTTGGTTTCTTTGAGATGGAGCGCCATGCTTCCCGCAAACCGCGACAAAATGTTGATGCTGAAGGACATTTTGCAGTATTCGGTTGACGACAGCCGGCTGCAAACGTGTTGAACATGAGAAACAACAGGCGATCGAAGCGCATTGGCTCACCTTGAGTGGCGTTTTATTTACCAAAACCACAGCGAGATCGACCATACTCGCATCTGACAGGTGACCACGAACCAGCGTGATCAACAACGGCTCCACCAAATGTGGCGTCAGCGACTCCTGTCGGCTCGCAACGCATTCTGCGTTCAATAATCAATGATCCGGAATCAACGAAACGAAATCTTCAATCAACTCACTTAAATTCTCTAGGGCGAAATTAGTGACTTCCGGGTCTGGAGCGTCGCCGGAAAGGTACCGGACAGCCCATTGCAAGGCGCGATCTACAATACTCGTCGTGAGAGCACTGCAACCAGAAACACCGAGAAGCTTTCGGGCGAGGAACGTGGTTTCGAAAGCGAGATCCATGAGAGGGACGCCTTGTATACGCTTCTGTAACGCAGACACGAGTAGAGATCGTCTGGTACCCGAAAGCTCCAGAATGTTGTGTGTACACTTGACGTTCCAGAAGGGGTGATGCTGTTTGCCAAAGAAGAGTTGATCCACTAAGCTGTAGAGGACGTTGTCGTCTACCTGCGACAAGTCCCCATTTGTTGACGAGACGCAGTCGAGGAAAGCCGCGAGCACCCGAGCGAACGTATGGACGTCCAATCGAGTCCACTTCTTGTCGTTAAGCCAAGCCGCGAAAGCCCGCACAGCAGCAGGATCAGAGTACAATAGAGCGACGATGGTGCCTCCCATGGATTCAGTCCAAGTTTCCTTGTTAAGTAAACGCGAAGTCAAATCGAATGGGAAGGACTGAGGATAATTCGCGCGGATTGGTTTGGTGCCTGAGAGGATCGCGGGAAGAAGTTGGCCTTCGGTGAAAGCAACATGTCCGTCGACGCCTGAAGGGAGTTGAGACAGAAGCGCCGTGGACAACATATCCTCCAGTAACGTAGATCCAGGGAGTAGCGCCTGCAATTCAAATAGCTTCTGCGCTGGAAGCTTCGGAGTGGAGCCATGCGGCGTTCTATGCTGGAGGGTGGCGAGAATGGTTTCTAGTGCCTCGTCAGCCATAGAAGTTCGTTGTCCAAGGTTAGCGTGGATACAATCGACCACAGTGAGTAGCTCGTCGGTAGCCATGAATTTGATCCAGGGCTGGGCATGTTTCACCTAAAAGATCAATGTTAGATTCTTCTCCAGGCTCTGGTGGAAGCACCACTCACTCCGTCGAAACGACTAGATGACAGCAACTTTATCATCACGTCCGCCCAATGAGAACCGATAGGAGACAGTAGCGTCTGATCCTCTGCATCAGCAGGGTCAAACGATGCTGAAACGAATGCCCAGATCACTGCGCAACAAGTCAAGCAAGAAATTTACGTATCAATGGCACAAAACCGCACCTGGATGGGCTCCGCGCGCAAGATCCTGCGATACGCAAAGCCCTTGGATTGCGTCATTGTGTATAACAGACCCCTTTAGTCGCCGTAAATCCTTCTCGCCCAGGTGGCTTTTCGCCTTTGCCAGCATCTCAGACAAGAGGGGAAATTGCACACTCAAGAGATCATAACGACTTGTCGAAGCAACAAGGTCGTGGGTGACGAGACGTATCGCATTCTCGAGGCGATTTAGAGTCACTGGTGACGTATAAAGCGCGGACAGCAGTATCCCACGCGTCTGTTGATCCTGAAGTTGTGGAAGAGTGCAATGAAGGTATAGCCAGTCGAATACACCTTCGATCGGAGGCCTGTCCTGCAGCGTTCACCAAAAGTCTAGGAGAAGCAAAAGATGAATCCTTACCAGTCAGATATGTGTTTTAGGATGTCCGAGTCCCATAATTGGCCATCGGTGGGATGAAGGTGGTCGACAAGAGCCCACAGCGCCGGCTCGTAGAATCGCCGAACAACGGAAGCAAGACGAGATATTTGAGAGGCAGAAGGATGTACATCGACTAAACGAAGCCAGTCCACCAATTCAAACGCACTCGTCATCCGAGCACTCTCCGATCGAGCTACCGAAGCACCAGAAACAATGAGCAACGACGTAGTATTATCCAAAAAAAAATGGAACTTACGGATGGGGACTTGCTCGATGCGATCGAGGAAGGTTGCAACTGTCATATCACTTGATCCTTCGATGACGCGACGACAACTATCATCCCGGGGATGACGAAGACAGGCGCGCGCGATGGACAGTTCCCGCCTTAATCCAAAGCATATGCTTGGTTGATTTGGAAATGGTTGCCCCGGAGCGATACTGTCGTCCAGTTGATCGAGTGCCGCAAGGAGGTTGTGGTACTCGGGATCATCTTGCTTGGCTGCAAGCATGACCAGCAGTCGCCGGACAAACGTAAAGACAGCGAGCGTATCTGATGGAGTCATCAGTCGCCCACTCACTTTCGCGGTGACCTGCTCGAGTACCGTCATAAGCAAGGGGCTAGAAAACACCTCTGCCCGGTGAATATCAGAGGTGGATGTGGAAGATTGCGCCAGGGCAGACATGGCTTCCATGTAGCGGTACGGTGTCTTTAGACACCGCTGAACACAATCATCCAAGAAGGTCACGACTGCGTCGACCTCATCCGTGAGCGGCGAACCATCAGGTGCTTCTGTTCCTTGTCCTCTGCGTGCGAAGTGGAATGGTAAGGCCGCAAGCCATATCTCTACCTCGCTTGGGGCGTCATGGAAGAGCACGCTCTCGGAAAGAACGTGCTGCAAAAGTTCCTTCAACGTTGCACGAAGAGCATGTACTCGACTATTGCAAAACGTCTTTAGGAGCACGTAGAGATATGTATGAGACGAAGAAGCTGGTGCGAATGACTATATTAAACGATGACGTGACGGAATATTCTCACTCACCGGCCTTGCCAGCCCAGGCGAACTGATCACTTCGACTTAGTAGACGGAGGACATGCAGATGCTTCACGCTTTGTAGCGCTGTAGAAGCCTCTTTCCGTGCGTCTTCCGGTAGTGTCGAGTCGCCTTCGTGGTCATCAGAGAGTGAGGCTAAAGAGCCCTCGACAAGGTTCAGAACTAGCTTTCCGATTTCGAACCTAGCCTCGGCGATAACGTCTGGCAAGCATTCTTGATAGAGCCATAGAAGCCTCTGAGAGCTCTCGCTGAGTAAAGCGTGCTTGGTTGTATTCGAAGGAGCTGAAAATTGCTGGGAAAAAGCAACGATGACTTGGAACTCTGGTACACGACGTCTTGCTTCCCTTTCGACTTCTCTTCGCTGGCGACTCCATTGACCTTCTTCTTCATCTTCTTCTAGCGCAACCGCTACCATCCCGAATATGCGCACCACCTCGGCAAGCTTCATGAGGCATTTGGCTAGCGTAAGTGCGGTACAGTGCTGAACAATCGCAGTAGAAGCTTGTAGTCCTTTTGTAAACAGTGCCTTCGTGCCCACGGGAGGGAGCAAGTTTCCCATGACGATTGAAAGCGGGGGAGGGGTAGGATTATAAATTTCGCTACTGCCTGATAAAAGGAACGAATCGACAGGGACCGCTTGAGAGAGGGCTTGTCCAGCGAAAGAGATGTTGGCGATCCATTTTGAAGAAAGTCGTGGCTCGAGAGTGAGCGAAGCCGCAGACCAATACCTGATAGAGACATCAGTTACGCTGCGCTGGCCTTGGAATTGATGGTGGACATACCCCGCGACAAGTTCCGGACATGCTGCGATTATCTTGAGCGCCAGCTCTTGCTGTCGAGCATCTTCGTTGACTTTCAACGTACGAAGGACATTCGCCAAAATTTTATTGTATATCTTGCTGGCGTAGGCACCCTTTGGTCGAACGCTTTCAAGGTCTTCTTGGTCGACAACGCCATCTCCGTCCGTCTGACGGGGGTACCAGCCACGGTCTCTAAAGCAAATACCCTGTCCGGGATGGGTACATATCGCTAAGAGAAAGTGGTGAACGATATCGGCTGGGACGTGGTGTTCTCCCTGACCCTCCGCAGAAGCGCGATCGTACAGTTTCAGGAGCTAACCAACTGTCAGTATATGTGATCGACACCACATATATCGAGCAAGACTCACGTGAGAGATTGTCGTTTCATTGAACAAACCCAGCTTCATGGTCCTCTTTATTTTCGGATCTGACCAAACGCCTTCCCAACAAACCTGGAGAACCTTCTGTACAACGGCATAGTGGTCTTGAACCAGACCTTTGAACATGCTCACGAACTGCTCGCGACGCTGCTCCAAAAACGCTGCCTTGATCGAGGGCACCGTATCTTGGTCGACCATGGACAAAACGAACAAGATATAGTACGTTCGAATGTCTTTTCTGCGCCGTTGAGTATCGGTTCTGTTGACGTTACCATGGAGACTCACCAGGTCGAGCTAGAATGTCGTCCCTTTCGTTCCCCTTTCCCCTCCTACGCATATAGAGTAATTTCGGTAGATTCTGTAACATGACGAGTTAAAGAAGGGGAAGAAAATACAACGGCGTACCTTGTTGTCCCAGGGAAAGACTTCCAAAACGAACTTGCGTTCCCGTCCACTCCCAAACGTTGATATGGTGTTGAATAACTTGAGCGTAACAAGGATCTGTTCGTTATGACTTCCACTGATATAAGAATTCAGTTTTCGCAACCATTGCGGCGAAAGGACCATCTTGATGATAGGAATGCCGAAGGAATGATCGGGGAGATGGCACGAGAACAGCGATAGCAATGAAGAAAATAGCGACACTACAAGGGCTTGGGTCGACATCTGAAACGTACTTAGTTGATGGAAGGACGTTAAAATGCAGACGCACGTCGTTTGCTTTCCCCCAAGCATCGAAGAGATCTTGAGCAGCGGGTGAGGTCTGCATCCAAAGTCTGGCCAAAGAAAGCCGTTCATCCTGTGGGGCTACGACTTCGCCTGGTTTCAAAGAAAGCTTTGACCGCACTGCAGAAAGGTCTGTAAAAGCGAACTGAGACATCGCCAAGTACTTGGTTGTTTGGATCCAAAGCCTTTGCCAAACAACACGCGCAAACGGCACATTTCTTCAGTGCTCCAATGAACATTCGACCTCAACTAGAGTCAGCGAGCCAATCATGTCGGTAGTACAGCAACGCTCAAGCGGCACTTCCCCGACTCCCACGAAGTGTGGAGGAGGGTTTTTGGCGACCGAGATCGGTCTGTGCCTGCAAAACGACCCGTGCGAAAGTTTGCTCGTATTTGTTCAGCCACTGCCACTGCCATCCCACCCAAGTCGTCAACGAGGCCAACGGCTCGATCGGCGCCATCCCATCCCGTTTGGACTCCCTCTGACCCCTGAAGGCCTGACGAGCCCGTTGGTTTGGTCTACGCACCCGCCTGCCTCCTGGAACCCACCCGACGCGTCGGCGAGCTGAACAGCTCGT
>JBBPTB010000841.1:0-13378 GCA_038093875.1 Boletus tylopilopsis
CGGGGTAGATGACTAAGCAGACGAACTGATCTATGATGACGACGCTACAAAACTTGATCAAGCGAGATCCAGACGGGTACAAGGAAGAGTTCCTACAGCAGTACAACCACTACGACGTCGTCAGACAGCTCTTCATCGTCAGCCCAGACGACGACAACGCAGCAAAGTTTCGCGAGCTCGTCTCTTTCGTCGCCCACGTCGCCGTCTGCTATCCAAATGAAACGAGAGACTTTCCTTCCCAGTTGTCGACTCTTCTCCTAGAACGCTATGGCGTACTCACCCCAGACACACGCAGCGCGCTCCTGCACAACCTCGTCATCCTCCGCAACAAGAACGTGATCTCGTCCATCGAGCATGTCTTTTTTTTTGTCTTTCTTGTCCTCGCTGACTGTCATCACCCCACAGCCTTCTCAAGACCCTCTTCCCTCTCCTGCCCCGTACCACCTCCTCGTCCCTCCGCGCCTTCATCCGAAAAACGATACTCTCAGACATTCGCACCGCCAACCTCCGCACCAAGAACCACAAGCTCAACCGTGCAGTACAGGCGATGCTCTTCACCATGGTCGAACGCGGCATGGACGCGGACGTCCTTGGCGACAAGGGCAAGCACCGCGCCACCACCCCCAACGGTGAGGATGCTATGTGGGCCGTCATACTCACAAAGGAGCTCTGGCAAAAACAGACTTGGTCAGACGCCAAGTGCGTGTCCATCGTCGCCCTCGGCTGCTTCCATCCCGTTATCAAAGTGCAGAGCGCGTCCCTCCACTTTTTCCTCGGCAGCGACGACGACAAGGACGACTCTGGCGACGAATCAGACCAGGCAAGTATCATCTCCCCCCCTCTCCCTCCTTTCTCATTCGCCGCAGCAAGTGGACATAAAGGCACTCCATCACCGTCGCGAAATCAACAAAAAGACGCGGAGTGCCGACAAAAAACTCCAAAAGCAGCTCAACGCCGCCAAAAAGGTACTTCACAGACCATCCTATCTCTGCCCTTTGACAATGCACGTCCATAGAAAAAAAACAAGGCTTCCGATTCCTCTACACCCAACTTTCCTGCCTTGCAGCTCCTCAACGACCCACAATCCTTTGCCGAAAAACTCTACGACAATCTCGGTTGCTATGACAAGCGATTTTCCCTCGACCACAAGATCCTCATCATGCAGCTCCTCTCCCGTGTCATGGGCTCTCACAAGCTCTCTGTCCTCCCCTTTTACACCTACATTCTCAAATACCTCACCTACCATCAGCTCCGCGTACCTGCCATCCTCGTCGCCCTCGCACAAAGCGTACACGACCTCACCCCGCCCGACGCGCTCACCCCCGTCGTCAAGAAGCTCGCCGCAGAGTTTGTGCACCCAGGTGTCGGGAGCGAGGTCATCGCGGCGGGCATCAATGCCATACGAGAAGTGTGTCGGCGACAGCCCTGGGCCATGGAGGAAGACCTCCTCGGCGACCTCGTCGAGTACAGGAAAAGCAGGGACAAGGCGGTCACCGCCGCCGCGCGAGGCATCTTGCAGCTCTATCGAGAGGTCAACCCGGGCATGTTGAAACGCCGCGAAAGGGTGCACTCCTTTCTGGTTTGCTTCGCTTCTGCACGCGCTCACGTTCGTCGTCGTAGGGCAAGGACGCGAGCATCGGGATGGGCCATGGTCGACAGCCGTTGCCGTTTGGGCACTCGGCGGACGCAGCTGTGGACATTGACGGTCTCTCTGTACGTGCACTGCATTCTTTTCAGCCTTGTCGAGTGCGAATGCGTCTCTTGACAGCTCCTGGAAGATCACTTGAAGAAACTCCGACAAGAAGAGACGGGCGAAGCGGAAGAGGATGACGAGGCAGGCTGGGAAAACTGGGACGTCGAGACGGACTCGTCGTCGGAATCAGACTCGCAAGGCTGGATCGACGTCAGCTCCGACGGCGGCGAGGATCTCGAGGTGTCGGATAGCGAGGACGAGAAGGAGACGAAATCCAGAGATGCCGACAACGCAGACAAGGATACGCAAGACAACCGGACGTCGACGTTGGCGACGACCAAGGTGAAGCGTCATACCTCAAGTGGTCGTTGTGATCGGTTGTTGAAACCTTGACAGATTTTGACGCCTGGCGATTTCGCGCTGCTCAACGATCTCCGTATCAAGGCTGCAGAAAAGGCGGTCGAGGATGGCGGGGGCACCAAAGCGAAACGCAAACTTGCCGCTCTTGAAGCGTCCAAAAAGGCCGCCACAGGGAATGGATCGGCGGACGCGTTCATCTCCGAAGACGACATTTTGGGCCCCCGCAAAAAGGCCAAGGCAGACTATGCAGAGCGTGTTGCATCCATCGAAAAAGGTCGCGAGGGTCGTACAAAGTACGGTTCGCTCAAGGGAAAAAAGAAAAAGGAGACGCCGAGCAGTTCGACGAATAGAGAAAAGGCGAGGAACAAGCCGATCATGATGATACTCAGTAGTGGAGCCGTGAAGGGAAAAAAGAAGGCGTCGCTGAGGGAGAAGCAGCAAAAGCTGAGAGCACACATCGAGCGAGCGAAAAAGGCACGTCATTGATATTACACTTTTGTACACGGCGCTAGAACCGTCCGTCCCTGACACGGTTTGCAATGTCATACCCCGACGCAAAGTGAGATAACCTGGCGTCTACAATAAAACCCTGGTTGGATGTGAGACGTGTATATCGAGCAAAGCGTGTATCGCACACCTTTTTGTCGTAGTCTTGACAAAGACAGGTCATTTGCACCGCAAGCACACAGCGAGTCAACGAACCGCACCTTGCAACACGCGGTTCAGGTTGGCCAGTTCGACCACCCTGACGACGATGTGTTCACCCGGATCTGGATTGGCAGGCGGGTACTCCATTTTGTCCTCAAGCTCGACCTTGACGACGACGAGCTTCATCCTCGCCGTGGTCATGCCTGCGCGCGGCGGGGCATCAGCACCGGGATGGAAGGGGGACGTGGAGGTGTGCTCACCTGGATCGCACGCGAGGGTAGGGGTGCACTCGACGACGTCTTGGAGCGTTGCCTTGTACCCTGTTTCTTCCTCGAGTTCGCGGAGGGCCGTGACCTGTGCCTCTTCGTCGGGCCCGAACCCGTTGGCCGGTGCGTTGACCAGACCTGGTGTGCGTTCAGCGTAGGTGTACGGGGGATCAAACGCCAAAAATACCCACCTGCTGGGAACTCTGTGGAAGCAAGTTGTTGGAGACTGGGCCGAAAGAGGGGGACAACAGAGGGGGGACGCACCAATGACGTGTTTGTCGACCGGCGGACGGTACTGTTCGATGATGACGGTGGAGAGCGGGAACGCGTTCGTCTTGGACTTGAGGATGGCAAAGATGGCGACGGCTAGCGCAGAGAGGGTCAATCGAATCAGTGGGCCAAGAGGAGAGAGAGGCGACGGACCGTCTTTGCCAGTGTGTCCTTGGACGACTTTGCGTTCGGCGCATTCCCAGACGCGCTTTTCTCGTCGTGTTTTCGTCTCCCTGGATGAGAAGGGGGAGTGGACGTACCTGTTTACCGTCCTGGTCTTGATAGTGGATCTTGGACAACGCGACAAACCTGGGAGAGCGTTTGAGTGCAGGTTCTGTAGGAGGTGCAGGCTCAAGACTCGCTTTGATTGGGCGTTGTCGAGAGGTTCTGTCGAGAGAACTTTTGGGTCTGGCATCATCGTAAGTAGTCTCGATCTGAGTCGGACTCGGACGAGTCTTGACAGGACAGTCATGTGTGTATCGCTAAGGCTCGTATCGCGTCATCTAGGCTCTCGTCACTGCAGGAACACGTCCACGACACCTCCAAGCGTCCTCGGGACGGGGCGTTGAGCTTGTGGGTTAGACATGTGGAGGTCAAGGAGAAGCATCGCTGGTTGACCTCATTTAACATACATACATACTAAATTAACTCCTACTTGGCTTTGGTCGTTTCTTTGGCTGCTCCACTTTGGCTTCTAACCGTCGCTTGACTCCCGCTTTCTTGGGTTCAGGTTCCTCCTCCTCGTCCAACTCTTCCTTAGCTTCTGCAACCAATCCGTCCCACCGTCCGCCTTCTTCACTACCCAGATCACAAGTCCATATCGGCAGACTAACGCTCGTACTCGTTTTGATATGCAAACTCTGGACGTTATCCCATCCACCCTTGATGCGACTGACGATCACCGGCAGCGCCGTCTCCAGGTTGACTTGTATCTGTCTTGGCGTATGCGACAACAATGCAATCTTGACCGATCTAGACGAACGCGTCAGTCACACACATGTGGTGCACAGAGATTAGACACGTACGTGCATGTCCCTTTATTTTGGTGCATATAAGACGACTCGATCGCCCGCTCAAGCTCACTTTTGAGATCCTTGCGCGTCAGGCAGACAGGGATCGGTTGTCTGATCGACCAGTCAGCTTTCGTGCACACAGTTCTCAAAAAAAAAAAAAAGAGTAGCACACACTTTTTAGCTTGGAACCATTTCGAACCAAGCAACCGCGGAAGAAGTGGTATCACCCTCTCGTCCGCGAGAAACATGTCGTTTTCTTTCAGCAGTAGTCGGCGGGCCTCGAAAGCCTTGAATTTTCCCTTGAGCTTCTCCACTCCAACGACCCTGGATATAAACTTGATGCCGTGTTGCTCTAAAAGATCCTTGTATTCTCGTTGGGGGTCTTTGGTGATCAAACATACCCCCGACGTCCGGGGATCGACCAGCGGGTGTTTGAGAGGACTGGCTCGACGACGCTCAGTCGGAACATGCGTAGAACGGGCAGACGACGTACATGCGAAACGGTTTCAGTTTTCGCTCTGGATGCATCGTCTTGACGGTGATCTGGAGCCATATGTGTTGCTCCCTGTCAGGCAGCAGCTCCGTCTCGGCTCGTTTTTCCTCCAGTTTCGTCGCGTAGCCGTGCAGTGCTTCGATGGCGCGTTTGCACTGTTTCATAGACACATGCCCGTCGACGAGCTCGGCTTTGGACATGGCGTCGTGTACGAGTTCTGATCTCACTTTTCACTTAGACAGACCATCCTGTTGTCCTGTGTTTGTCCTAACTAGATTGGTCTACACTAACTACGCTTGGGAATAATGGACAGACGAACATGCCCTCAGCCGTTCTGCAGCTTGTTCCGCTGTGAGATCGCGCTGAGGCTCAGCCATCACCTCATATCTGTACAGATACCATCAGACGCGATCAGAGCAAACTGCATCACGACATACCCAGCCAAAAACTTGCGCACCGTCGCGCTTCTCAACAGTGGGGGTTCGAAGTGGACGTGGAAATGTGCAACCTCGTCCTCGTCCTCCAACAGTGCTTCGCCGGCACGTTTCGGTGGGAGAGGTCGCTGGTGGATGCCCATAGCGTAGGCAAACGAACTCGAAAACAGATTGTCGTAGCGGATCGTGACGTGCGATATCATCTCGGCGAATGCACGCCTCTCTGCTGGGGTAAAATGGGACAGGGAGGGTATATGCCTCTTGTGTGACAACACTGGTGCACCGCCGGGTGAGCTCTCGAAACGACGCGCAAAGAGTGTCCTTACCCAACACTTCAAACGGCCAGTACGCCCACCATGGAACGAGAGCGACAAAGTGGTCGTTCTCGACGACGATACGCTCCCTTGCGGCATGCTCATGGGTGACGTATTCACACAAGAGACATGGCTTGCTCTGGTATCCCCTCGGACCGTTCTTCGTCGCTGCAGAGGACTTGGCATAATCCCGCAGGTTGGTCAGCTCTTTGGCTGGGAGAGTGGGCAGTTTTGAGGTTGACCAGACTTGACTGTGGGGATGCGGATTCGAACAACCCATCATCGCACCCTTGTTCTGAGCATGCTGTGGTCAACCCGGATGCTTGCTGGGAATGGTAGAGAGCAAGACCTGCCTCGAAGATCTGGACGTATTGGATGCCGTCCTGAGTGCCCCGCTGATGGTATATACGTGTCCATTCTTCTATGATCGCCACGATGTCGTCCACGCTGAGCTTCGGCAGGCTGAGGTCGTGCCTTGGATGGAAGCAGACGACGTCGCAGCCACCCTGGACAGGTTCGGCCGTCAGCAACGGATGGGGAGGAGCGGGAGCAGTTGGCCCGGGTGGTGGGAGGACGGCAGCGTAGTCGTTCTCAAACACCACGGTAGCCTTGTACTCTTCGTTGATCGAACCATTGGCGCGGGTGTTGCCCGGGCAGAGATAGCAATTCTGGTCATACTGGGGGAGATTGGACGGTGCGGGGGGTTCAGTCTGACCCAGCCAAGGACGCTTTGTGCGATGCGGCGAGACCAGGACATGTGTGTTGGTGAGAGGGTTGTCTGCAGACAGTGAGCGAGCGACGGGGGATGAGCAAGAGGGGAGTGCTTACACCGTCTGTGAGGGTGCGTCGTCGGGTCGAACTGCTCCGTCATCGTGCTCGGTGACGACTGCGGCGTATAGCCAACTTGAAGGAGGGATCAATAGAGTAGCAGAATGACATCTGGCAACTGGTCCCATGATTGCGCGGCACGGCACAAGGAGCTGAGACCGTGGGAGAATAGACTCGAGGCAAGTCCCAACACTACGCGACAATGGACGGTGTAAAAACAGCAAAGTGGGTCTACAGAACCTCACCAGGTTGACCAACTGTTTACGGATTCACAGGAGACGCAAGCTCACAGATAAATCCATACCGAATGCACTTGCCCAATTACCCGAATTCGCGCAAGACTCTAAAATGTATCAAAGTTTGCTGGAGATGGAAAAGAAGTTGGATTGGACCATGTCGAGGAAAAGAGTCGAAGTCCAGGACGCGTTGGCGCGTAACCCGATCGTATGGCGCCCGTATGGTTCTTCGTCGTCGACTGAATGGTGTCTTTGACAGACAACGCGGACGCTGAGGGTGTTCGTCAGTCACGCAGTCTCTGGTCAGCCCTGGCAAGTCGGTGAACTGGATGCGGATGGGGACGCGGTCAACTTTGAGACTGGCCAAGGCATTCCAGCATGGTCACTAAAAATCGAAGGGCGCCTTTTGGAGGTGCGTCCTAGCCCACGTCTTCACTATTTCCCCGCGTATTGACGAGAGACAGCCGCAGAACCAACGCTCTCGAGACAAAGTCCCACCTCGCAAATTTTCGACCTTTATCAAAAGGATGATTGTGGAATTCGACCGTGACCCTCACGTCTACCCTGACGGAAATATCGTCGAGGTGTGTCCTGAGCATGTTATGTGATGTGTGCCTGGTCGAGCATACTGGTAGTGGCCCAGACCGCAGGGTGTCCAACCACCGCTAGACGGCTTTACGATCAGGCGGACCGGGGACCAGCCAGCACGCGCCCGAATCCTGATGCACCTCGAACACACCCCAGAACAATACAAGGTTAGCCCAGATTTAGGTTAGTCCCCCGCACGTCTCTTTGTATCATCTCACCCTACTCTGTCAGCCTACGTGTTGGGAATCAAAGAAGAGAGTCGGATAGGTGTCATCCAGACACTGTGGAGCTATATCAAGCTCAATGGGCTACAAGACAAGGTTGACCGCCGAAGAATTAGGGCGGACGATTATTTGCGTCCAGTTCGTGCATGGGATTGCGTATGATTGTCCTCGACTGAAGATTTCCTTTCTTTTGTAGATCTTTGGTGGAGATTCGATTGTTTTCCAACAATTGCCCGAGTTGGTCAACCGACACCTGATGCCTCCGGATCCCATAATACTCTACTACACGTTTAATCCGGGAGCACCTCCCCCGGATCGGCCATCCGCATGGGACATAGAGATTAAAATGGAGGACACTTCCGTTAAAAACCGGATGGCGGCGATCATACAATCAACCAAGGAGAGCACACAAGATCTGAGTAAATTGGACGACGAGGTTGGTTCCCGAGAGCTCCACCCAACTTGATCTCATGTAAAAGCCACCATTTCAGATCTCACTGGTTGCGCAGTCATTGCATAACGCGCACACAAAACGAGTATTCCTACAAAGTTTCGCAGACGACCCGTCCAAGTTTATCCAGACATGGTTAGAGTCGCAGTCGCGGGATCTGGAGAGTATTCTTGGAAGCGGGCCAAGCGAAGGGGCGACCATTCGTGCGGAAGAGCTTCGGCGGAGTGATTTCTTCAGGCTGCCCTGGGTGGACGAAGCAGTCGCGATACAAGAGGGCATACGCCTGGCTGCAAAGCCTTGATTTATAGTACTTTGTGATGACTAGTTTGTTCGTTCGTCTTGTTCCATTGCCATGTCCGATCCGACACAGAAACGACGTCGTACCCAGCGCTCGTCCTCGCCGCCCGTCTATAAACTCGAGGACGAGGACGACACGTACGAACCGTACGTCCCCGTCGCGCAACGACGCGAGGCCAGACTCGCCAAGCTCTCCGCGCTGTCGGCCAACTCAGATTCACGCGCCAAGGCAAGGAAGCAGCTAGAGGAGCTGCTCGAGAAGGAGGACGCGGAACGGGAAGAGGAGAGACGCAGGGAAGGTGCAAGGAAGGAGAGGACGCTTCTCTTGGAGGCCCAGGAGGTCCACTCACGCAGGGCCGCAGAGGGTACGTGCGTCGCGTTTTGCTCGTCGTCTCGTCTCGTCTCATCACGTTCGTTCACCCTTAGATGCAAAAAAGACAGACGTAGAAAAGGCGGAGGAGGCTGACGCTGAAATCCTGGCTGCGATAGCTAGTCGGAGAAAGCTCGCTTCAGATCTCGAGCTCGCAAAGGGCATACAGTATTCAGAGTCCCTCAAAACTTCGTACGTTTCGTTGTCCTGCCCCGCAACGAGCTTTGACCTGGTTCCCGGTTCAGATGGAGACCTCCAAAGTACATTCGCGAACGCACAGAAGAGCAACATCGGCGTCTACGTGAAAAGTACCACATCATCGTTGATGGCGAGGACATTCCACCTCCGATCGAGCACTTTGAAGTGAGCCAATGTCTGCATTTCATACAAAAGGACTCTCATAATGTTCCAGGATATGAAAATACCAGACTCCATGCTTCAGTTCCTCAGGTCCAAGAAAATCACCACCCCCACCCCCATCCAGCTACAAGGCATACCCATTGCGTACGTCCACCCTTCTTGTCTACGGTTCAGCGGGCTCATGTCCAGCAGCTTCTCCGGTCGAGACATGATTGGAATCGCGTTCACTGGTTCCGGAAAGACACTCGCTTTCTGTCTCCCCCTCATCATGCTCGCTCTCGAGGACGAGGCCCGCCTTCCCTTTGTCCGCGGTGAGGGTCCCGTGGGCGTCATTCTCTGTCCTTCGCGCGAACTTGCCACGCAAACGTACGAAAACGTGTTGTCATGGACCGCTGCCATATCCAAAGATCACAAGTACCCACAACTCAACACGCTCCTCTGTATAGGTGGTATATCCATGGGCGAGCAGAGCCACGTCCTAAACAAGGGTCTCCACGTCGTCGTCGCTACACCCGGCAGACTAATCGACATGTTGGAGAAGAAGAGGTTCACGTTTTCAAACTGCAAGTTTCTATGTATGGACGAGGCGGATCGCATGATCGACTTGGGATTCGAAGACGACGTCAGAAACATCATGAGCTTCTTCAAGGTGTGTCCATCGCCCGTCGAGTACCATTCCCCCGTGTTTCTGACTTGCATGTACAGCGTCAACGCCAGACCCTCCTCTTCTCCGCCACGATGCCACGGAAAATTCAAGATTTCGCCCAACAGTCGCTCGTCAGACCTATCCTCGTCAATGTTGGCCGTGCTGGCGCCGCCAACTTGGACGTCCTGCAGGTCGTCGAATACGTCAAGCAAGAAGCCAAAATGGTCTACCTCCTCGAGTGTCTACAAAAGACGGCGCCGCCCGTGATCGTCTTTAGCGAGAACAAGAACGAAGTCGATGGTGCGTACATCCATTGGCCCTCGCAGCCGTGTCGCTCATCTTTGGCGCAGACATACAGGAATACCTCCTCTTGAAAGGCGTCGAAGCGGTTGCGATCCACGGCTCGAAATGTACGCTTGTCGCATGCGATCCTTCTTTTTTTTTTCTCACTGACGTCCGACCCTCGAACAGCACAAGAAGAACGCCAATACGCCATCAAGTCCTTCAAATCTGGCGCCAAAGACGTCATGGTCGCGTCCAGCGTCGCCTCCAAAGGCCTCGACTTCAACGATATCCAACACGTCATCATCTTTACCATGCCGAAAGAGATCGAGGACTACGTGCACCAGATCGGCCGCACGGGCAGGAGCGGCAAGACGGGCATCGCGACGACGTTTGTCAACATGAGCACGCCCGAACAGACGCTGTTGGATCTCAAGTATCTGTTGATAGAGGCGGGCCAAAAGTGCGTTGGGTGTGTGTGTATGTGTGCGGATGCTGTCGGATTGACGTTGCTGCTGTTCAGGGTACCTCCGTTCTTGCAGACCATCCAGGATCCGCGTGCGGCGCAGGGCGGGTCTCTCAAGGGCTGTCCGGTCTGTGGAGGTAGGGTTATATGCTCGGGTGTCCGACGCTCGCGATGATCACGCTTTTTCCAGGTCTTGGTCATGGCATCTCAAATTGTCCCAAGTTGGAGGATGCACAACGTCGACAGATGGCGTCGCAGAGGGCTGCGCACACGGACGGAGGTGGGTATTAATCTCGGGGCGCCGTCCGTGTTGCGCATCACCTTGTCGTGGGGTTTGCATCGCAGTCATTGGGCTACATGTATACAGACGTATATGTACAAGTGTTAGACTCTGGTTCCAAACAGGAGCGTGCAAGGTACAAATCGTGCAAGACAAGTCCTTCGGTGGTGTTGCCACGATGCTCTTCTCTTCAACACCACCTAAACTCCTGAAGAACGGCATGCATAAAAATAATACATGGTATGTGTAAATTGAGAATGAGTGTGATAATCTTTGGCGGGATGGAATAGTTTGATGATGGGTATGATCGAAAAGGATTCATCCATTGAATGCAAAGTTGCGACGCATCTTGCTGGTATCAAACTGCTTGCGGGCGTGAGATCTAACATTCTCTTCATGTCAGCGGATGAGCGATCCCGTACCTGCGCGAACTCACGGGTTCCGTAGGGCGGTGAGGAATTCTTTACCAAAAGAGTACCATTTGATGTCAACCTCATCGGGATCCTCATACTCCTTCAGGATATTTTTAAACTCTTCTTCGTCTTGGTGGACGTCCATTTGTCAGTCGATTATTTGCCACAGATGGATGGGATCCGGGACGCACCTTTCGGGTCGGTCAGCGTCAACATTTGGAGGGTATCATCCTGCAGAATGGTTTCCTCAGGGTATCTGTTGTACCTTTCCGAAAGCTATTTGCGAACACAATCCGCGTGTTGATCAAGAAGCCAATTTAAACACTTACCAAACGTCTTGCCTCTTTCAGCCGCTCTAATTTTGCGGCAAGCTCATCCTCAGGGTTTGCGGTAGGCGCGGCGCTTCGCAAGGGTACCGATTGGCTCGTCGAACCAACCGACCGCGACGTACCGACGTGAGGAACCTTGGATGTCGTTGGCTGCGACACATCAGCCCCCTCCGTTACGTCCGGCATGTCGAATTCGGATGGATCGTCTGCATCTTCGATGTCCTCGTACAAATTGAGGTAATTGGGCATCAAAGGAGCATCTACTGCCTTGCCCTTCCTGGAAGGCATAGGCTTCACTTTCTTTACAGATCCTTTGGGCTCTTCCTTCTCTTTCCAGGACAAGACCAACTGTTTACCTCCCTCCAGGTAATCGGAAGCAGTACTACCGAGCTAGTGACCGTGCCATCAGCGTCCATAGACAGATCACGACAAGAATTAAAAAAAGGGCATACTTGGATGTATGTATTGGAATAACCACTGCTCGACGGAATGCTATATGTCGAGATGGCCCCCTCAGCGGCGAGGTGGCTGTATATGCGCTCAACGGTAGTGTGACTCAACGGTTTACCTGAAGCATACAAGGAGAGCCCCTTGTATGGTTGAACTATTTTGTTGTTCTTGCCCTTCCACGTATCCTTGAGTTGAGTTTGGGTCACGCCACGACTATTGGTCACGGCTATCATCTCCTCCAAGAGTTGAACGATTTGCTTGGCCTCTGTCGTAAAATCATGGTGGATGAGCGTGCCAGGTCTGTGGCAGTTGTCGCACTGATTATGACAGTCCTCTGGCTTGAATTCCTCGTCAAAATGACGAAGAATCAGCACGCGTCGACAATCAGATTCGTTGCAGCAATACGCAACGACGCCGCCCAGCTTGGAAACCTGACGTTCGATCTCAGTATCAGAGGGCTTATCACGTGTCGGATCGTTGCTGTTGGGGTTCCGAATCATCTTTTCGATTTTGACAGCATCGCTGTAGTTGTAGACTGGAAGTGAGGAAAAAAAAGGTTCTCCTCAGTCACAAGGGTCGAGAGGGAAATGCCTCCTTACAGAGAACACAGTCCGAGGCTCGGCCATCTCGGCCAGCTCGTCCCGTTTCTTGATAATACCTATACAGCGTCCGTCAATCCAAGTACTGGCGAGTCAGACCAAGTGGCGCGTACCCATCCATGTCCTTTGATAGTGTCGCGTGAATGACGAATCGTACTGAATATGCACGTCAAGGCCACCAATTCCAATAAGACAAATGAGCGTACCATCTGGTTTATCAATCCCCATCCCGAAAGCAATCTGTTAAGAGGTGAGGAACGATGTCCAGGTGGTAAAACTTGAAACGTACCGTCGCCACTATAACCTTGCATCTCCCTGCCATCCAGTCATCTTGATTAAGCTTGCGTGCCTCGCTGTCGATGCCGGCATGGTAGTGTCTCGCCTCTATTCCCCACTCTTCCTTGAGTTTCTGTGCCATTTCCTCGGAATCGATTCGCGACAACGCATATATGATGCCAGTGTCATCCGGGTGATGGGTTTTAATGAATCCGGCAATGTTTTGCAGGAGGTCTTTCTTCAGGCTCGGTTTCTTGCGGACTGAATAGTGTAGGTTAGGGCGGTTGAAAGACTGGGCGAGACAGACAGGGTTCTGCATAGCAAGGTTGTGCTTTATGTCCTCGCTCGTGTCTTTATTCGCGCTGCCTGTGAGCGCCATGATAGGTACGTCGGGCCAGTTTTTGCGGAGAATTTTCAACTCTGAATACTTGATGCGTACATCAGGAACGTGCGCTGTGAATGGTAGAGTTTGGACCTACAGAGGAGCGAAAGTCTCTTCCCCAGCTTCCGATGACGTGTGCCTCATCGATGACGAATCTTGCGAGCTGCTTCTCCTCGTACAATTGATCTACGACCTCCCTTAGAGAGTCACTCTTCTGTAACCTCTCTGGAGTGGTGTACACGAGCTTTGGCTTTTCCTCGACATTGCTTCTCATCATGCGCATGGCCTGTCGGACTTCATTTTCTTCTGCAGCGCTGGTGAGAGGGAAAGCAGGGATACCCTTCTTGCGCAGGGCCGCGACCTGGTCTGTGATGAGAGAAATGAGGGGAGATATGACAAAGGTCGTTCCT